>FXXK01005134.1:0-12651 GCA_900184695.1 Betula pendula | reverse complement strand
CTTGTCCATGAAACCTCCACTATGCAACTAATACGTCTATGATCAAATAAAACACTAAGATCATCAATAAACCATGCTCATGAAATCACATCACTAAGAATCAGCACGTAAATCATCATGCAACTGCATTCGCGTATGCTCACAATTCCTTTACCCTTGTGGCCGAGGCGTTCGGTATGCTCAGCCCAATTCTTCCTAGCCCTCTGTGGCAGTTCGTTATGCTCACAATTCTTACGCCCTGTGGCCTAGGTTCATATGGCTCGACAATTCTTTTACCCTTGTCGGCCTAGGTTCCGCTTATGTGCTCACGAATTCTTTACCCTTGTGTAGTTTCGTCATGCTTCACAATTCTTTAACCCTGTGGCCTAGTTCATCATGAGTGACTCACAATCTTTACCCTTTGGCCTAGGTTCATAAGCGTCATATGTCAGCATGTCCTTCCATACATGATGCTCATATTCATCATGTAAATACTTGAGCCATAGAACCGCATCGTCCAGTAACAACGCGGAATGATACATCATAAACTCATCAAATCGTTAAAACATATAGCCATACTTTCTTTTCTCCAAACTGCAAAAGTCATTAAACATCATAAAAGCTCCACATAACAATCAAATTCCGCCGTAATCAGTAGAACATCAATAAAGCATCAAAAACTCATCATCAAGTCACTCATCAAACTCATCATAAATTCTCAGAAGATAATCGAAAGCGATAAGACGCGACATATTGTCACAAAGTATCATCGGTTCGTCTTTTAAAACTTTCTTGTGATTTTGTTTTTACTTATTTCTTCCAAAATCTCATAAGAAAATATTCTATTGTTGGTTTAGCAAGTACTTACATCTGCTTAAAAACATTGAAACAGAACATGAAGACACACTTTAAGGGGTGTATCACTCTCAGTAAGTATAGAAACTACCTGTACCTTGTTTTTCTCCGCATGATGCGCGTTGACCAATCACCAAGAACTCACACGCATTTGCTCCTTGGAAATCCTCGATCCAAGGACGTAGTCGCATATTATGCAGTTGGAGGACTAGATTTAGCCCTAAGCCGTCCAAGTCTCATATTATGTTCCCTGCAACAACCGATCATTAATCCGGTTAGGACTAGCCCAAACATCTAACCCGCATATACACATAAAGCTAAACCCGCGTGGCCTCACGTGCATTTCTAACTTTCTGTAAGACTAGTCTTAAACACGCAACCCATATGCGAGTTTAACATTAAAACGTTGACTCTGAATGTAATTACATTACTTAAGGAATTCACTATTTGATTTATCAATTTATTACATTATTAAGTAATGTTTGATAAGACCAAGTATGTTTGGTGCACATAGTATATATACTATATATATACATGTAAACACTTGTTAAGCTATTGGACTTAATTCCAATAACACCATTAACCCATACTATATTGCATTGAATAAGTGCATTAATTATTTAATTACAGTTCCAAGTGGATTCAAAGCTATTTACGTATCTATATGATATTGTAATTAGTTATTTATTGACGTTAAGGTTACTTTGGGACATATTACTACCGATGACGTTCTCATTTTAACTATTTTATTTAATACTTATCATTTGATAGATAAACATATGAGTAACTTTGATCTTTTAGTTTGTGGTAACAAATGTCCATTTTAAGCCTGATCATGAGCAAATGAGATTATTTACTGTATGCTTCTCTTGGTGATGCATCGAATATGGATTTCATTATCATTTGCAACTTATCACTTATCACGTATACGACTTAAATGTATCTTTCGTTCAGGTTTACTCTGTACTTTAGTATCCTTGATCATAGTGTATCTTTAGCCGTACTTTTACTTTGTCATCTTGCTTCCGGTCTATTAGAGAATATATCTATCTCTGTATTTCTCTTATACATATTTCCTTTTGAACCATAGCTCACTATGTTAGGATTTGTTAACTATTACCTTTCTTTTTAATACCAACGTCTATGATTAACCACAGGTCCAATTTTTAGGACGTATAAGACTTTAGGCATCCTAGATGGAGTTATTAACACACTTAGATTAAACGTATTAATCTCATACTCTATTATCCAAATAGTTTATTTGATATTTAAGTGGAAATAGAGCAGTCTTGAACCTCTCCAATCACATCCTTGAATTGATCATTAACTATTAACCATTAAATAGGTTCTGTCAGTTAAACTTATCGTTAACAAAATTCCTTTACATATAATTAGCATTATTTTCCCGTTTATCTAAAAACCAACAAGCCCTACAATAAATCAAGAGTTTCTGAGATAAACAATCTTTCTCTATAAGAGTATGGTTCTAACATTTATTTCTTCACAGTAGACATAACTCAACTTATAGCCACATAAGCCTTACTCTTAGAGCCAAACTTCATAACAACTTTTCTAATTAAAAGTCATAAAGCCTCAAGCGTATCCAATCAAAGTCTCAAGCAATTCACAGATTTATCAGTCAATTAGAGTAACCCTCATAAAGTATCACAAAATACATCCTCCGATTGTAGCACATTAAATACCCAAGCTTCATACACACCCAATTGCCTTGGCTAGAAAAATACTGAGAAAACGCCTCACTTCCAAAGAACCCATTCCATGGAGACTACCCAAAATCAAACACCAACAACAACAGGCCCCAACTGCACAGGCTCAACACCGTTAACAAACCTCTTCTCAAATTTCAAATTCTATAAGACAATAACTCAAATGGAATATCCATTTCGCCATTATACATGGGAAAAGATCCCCCAATATTTAATCCAAATTCAACTCAATTGATCTATCGCAAAGGAAGTTAACGCCAATCAATGGAACTCATTCCGAAACCCACCGAATATAGGAAAAAAAAGCCCAAAACTCTTAACATGAACCCTAATTCGAGCCCAACACAAATTAGTACGCAATCTTATATAATTCTATGCTATATGATCAATGGGTAAAAACAAAAAATATAGAGAAAAGACTAGGGAACCTCACAAAAGAGCCCATGGCCGGAAGACCCTACTCTACACAATCTCTGCATCTCTCTCGGATCACTCTCAACCTCTCTGCTAAACTCTCTCTCGGTCGAGCTGGTCTCGTGCGCGTTGGCGTGGGAGGACCGGCAGAAAGAGTAAGGAGCAAGAAAGAATAAGCAAAAGAAAGAAGAAGGAAGAGAGGTGATGGCTGGGTGGTGCGTTGCGTGACAGAGGAGAAGCAGGGGGAGAGAAAAAAGAGAGGAGAAGAAAAAGAAAGAGCAGGAAAGAAAAAGAAGGAACTGTGCGTGTGTTGTCCCAGACCGTGTGACCGTGACATAAGGAGGAGGATAAGGCTTATCTCCCTCCCATCAGACCATATCCACACATGTGCAAGGTATGATGCTAGAGGTGTATTTAAAACCCCATCCTTTTATAATTATATACATTCCACACCATATGTAATCTACTTTTGTTAATAATATTTAACCACATTATTAACATCAGTGTTACATTACAAATAACTATTTATCATCTACTAATATACTTATTATATTATTCATTATCTAATTCATTACATTAGTTTAATGTAGCTTTCATTTTCAATTTAAGTGTATAAGTTATAATTATATTGTGGTATTGATTACTATTAGACACTAGTCGAGGATATTATGCGTTTATATTATTTTATAATTCGATTGCCTTTAAGGGTTATAAGCAATAAATTGCTAATTATTTCCTTTAGCGTTACAAGGCCCTGGCTCTTCCATATAATTCTATACTTCCGTCCTGAATGTCAAGCGTCAGAATTCATTTTCTGGACAGGCAACTGAGTTTCTCCTTCATCTATACGCATAGCTTAGTGCCTATGTTCCATCTATGTATAATTTTTATACAAAAACAGAATTACGTCTTCAAACTCCTAAACCGTATCCTAAGGAATTAGAGCATGTCCCTACTAGTATAAATATTCAATACGAACAGCGCAGCTCCGTTAGATACTCTATTCGTCTTATCACATTAGGTGTGATCTTCCTCCGAACTTCTTCGATAACTCGCTATGCCACAACGCGCTCTATGTATCTATACGCTCATGAAGATTCGCCGCTCGCGTTGAAATCAGGGTGTTTAGAGATGACAGGGAACTGGCGGCGACGCATTTTCTCAGCACCGCGAATGACTAGTGTCGTAGAGACTCCAAGCGAGCACGACCATGCCTACCTTGCAACCGCACGAGGCGTACGAGTGACAACGCGGCCCAACACACGGACACGTTCCCGCACGCCGGAAGAGGGCGTCTTACGCGGTCCCACTCAAAACACTGCCGTCAGGCGCGCGCGCCTTGTGCTCAGACGCTCTACATCAGCCTAGATCCTCTAGTACTAAGAAAACGCACTATTATGATCGCATAAAGATATCGCAGACCTTGTGGTACCCTCGAATCACTGGTTGCGTTGGCTCTTAGAAGCAATATTGTTAGAATAAGGCAGCATTGCCGACGAGTCTGCGAACTGACTTCACATCGCGGCGTATAGTAGCGCACTCAAGGCGTCCATCAACGTTGACCGTTGACGATCTAGCGGATTGACCAGCGTTGACATCTGGCTGGACAACCCGTTGAACGGGTTTCCAAGATCCAATGGTAATGATTCCTGGTCTGATTGCTTCTGCATCGCCAACATCGCTCACATAGACGTGTGTATGGCATAGATGCAACGTGAAGGCAGATTGACGTCTATGTCAGTGATGAATCTTGGGAATGGCTACCGTATACATCATCAGCATTCTTGACACCAACGCGTATATTTAAATTGTCTCTGGTCTTCGAATTCGCGCCGACGAAGCGCTGATAGTTCTATGACTTACGCAGAACTAAGACGGCGTAGCTTATCTTGCGTATATTTGATACAGATAGCCAGGGTATACACCTGCGACAGCACCACTCCTATAGATAAGTACTGAGTTTCTAAGATGGATGCTCTCATAGAAGGCTTTCCTGGCAACTTCAGTATCATATTGTTGTGAGTTCTGGGAGGCAGTAATAGGATGGGCGTGTCTCTGTTACTGTACAGTCTTTATGTCGTTAGCTCTCCCAAGTCCCGACGATCAGTCAGAGAGAGTATTTCCAGCCTCTATTTGCAATTTGATGAAGCTAAGTCTTGGGATAGTTGGCGTCCCGCGCTACTCCGGTCTGTTGGATGGCTCTCGGAAGGAGTATCAAGATTATGCTAGACTTTGATCACTGAAGCAGCAGGAAACTGGACCAGTACGTGATCCAAATGGTTTTTAACTCGCATTTGCTATATGGATTCTACGATATATATGAGACTCTGAGCTGATATCTCTATATGTTCTCTCTCAGTAGCTCTCCAGCTATCTGGCAAAGGATCCCCACTGGCACTGCAGGATGAGTTCATTGCTTGCAACGTGTGGAGTCTAGCGTACGTACGATTTTAACAAATGTCTTGCTTGTCCTATCACATATTACCTAAATAGAGAATTAGGGGTAAGCTATCTGTTTTCTTTGGATATGGTATATGCGAAGGGATAACTTTTGCTCGCACTCGTCTTTGCTGTTTTTGACTGGTTCGCGGAGGAGACTAGCTGCAGATTATGCGTTCTAGATACCATCAGTCGCTGCTCCTTCGCCGTGGAACTGGACAATTCTTGGTCTGCTGCTGTATTTGTTTCTATTAACCTTGTTAATTAAGAGCGGAACACCACAAATACTGCGTTTTTTTTAGCAAAATCGTCTAGAGGGTATGTATAAATATAAGGTGTAAGATATATGTTTGTGTGAAGGAAGCAGGACTACTGGTCTTCCTCAAAAATAGTATAAGCGCGTATGGAACCACTAAGTTCCGTCTGAGAGAGATACCTTAGTTTTCCGAGTCTCGCATCATTGCAGGTGCTCTTTGATTACACACCTGTCATAGGAGAGTTATCGTCGCTTTCAGGACCACTTTCGAATTTAAGTCTCAGCTGGCTTACGAGGCTTCCGTCAGTAGTTCTGAAAGGTTTCGCTAGTCTAAGTGGAATCGCCTTTTTAGAGATGGTTATGTACTTTCTAGACTACTCTCACGCGTATTGACCACAGCGGCTCAAGACTCTCATTCATTTCTGTAGCCGCTATTCTATTTGTGATTGCCGCTGTCGTGGCGAATATCACCATATGAATGAACCGTTTGTTCTCCGCCCGATCTTTCACAACTCCAACTTCAGACTCCAACTGCGACACTCTGCATTCACTGTCGACAGGCGACTGCCTGCAACTTGACTGTTAACAAATATTGGCACTGATCGAATACCCGTTTCCCTTTCTGTTTGTCTGACGTTGCTTTCATGTGGTACTTGTCCTTTAACGGCTTCTCTCTGTTGGGAATTGTCGGTGAATTGGTTATGGGCTTATTTTGTACGTACTTTGGTGTGGATGTGCAGGATCCTCGTACGCACAGACCTTGGGACGTCGTAGAATTGGGGAGAATGTTCGAGGTGCATCCTTTCATGCTGTCGGCACATCTGTGTGTGCCCGCGAGAAGTCTCGGCTCGAAGTTACTTACATACCCCAACTGATACTAGGCGCCGTTTGTGTATTCGACAGTCGCGCGTTGGTCATGCATCTGCTGATTCATGGTACGTTATTAGCATGCTAAGGGTTGTTAGGTGCAAGTATCCACTAGTTCGTTTGTGATTCGTACTTTTTGTGCCGAACGTGGGAAGAACAATCAGCTTTGCGCCCTGTACTGTGCCGCGTATCGAGGATGAGGTGTATTATATAATGAGCTAAAATCTCGCTGTGCTCTAATTGCAGCAGTGTCTTTAGTGATCTATTCAGGTTCCCAGTATCTGATGGTTTGGGGACCTGTCGCTCACCAGAAAAAGAGTTAGAGAGCGGGACTAGTATTGTGGGCGCTGCGCGATACTAATGTAGAGTTCTGATTATATGGTTTCTGTATAGAGTGGATTTTACGCGGAGTACCATATGGGTGATAGTGTAGAATGAGAACATAAACGCTCTATCTGTAGAATTTACAATGGAGTTATATCTATATGCAGAAATCTCTTATACGCTATGAGATTCAGGACGACTGGTTGATGACTTAGGTTGCGCTCAAAATTCGACGAAGTGTGGATTAAAGTCATAGATGTTGTAGTAGAGTGGATATGCGATCTTTCTAGTAGTGACGTTGAAGTCGGTGCAGTTTTGAAGAGATGATGTACATGGCCCTGTCGGTTGAGTTGCCGATTGCCGAAATAAGTGTGTGCCTACTTTATAGTACATATGTCCAAGGACGTAGTACTCAACAAAGATTAGGAGAACGACTCTCTTACAAGAATGTAGAACTGTATTCTAGATATTTATCTCTCTTTTTTGATCACACCAGTTATCTTAATATAGAGACGCATATATCGCTGTATACTTAGCTATGCGCTCTTCATATGAGTCGCGTTTACCTCATCATTTGTGGTGTATGTAGTGCACCACTCTCCACGGGTACTGGTTATCCTCAACATCAAACTGGTTGGCATACTTTGAGTATAAATCTGTGATATATAAATTGGAGGATGTCGCTAGTTATTGTATGTATGTTGTCTGTGTATATCTGAGTTTTGTCCTGTTGCAGGGCTAAGCAGTAAAGTACTGATCAACTGCGCTCGGTGTAGGTTAGATTGAGGCCGAGCTTGAAAGTCCAGTTCTGCTATATAACGCCGATAGCTCAGTGATCTATGGATCCGTATTATTTTGTTCTTGACTCGCAAGCCACGATGATAGCACAGCCAATGATTAGATGTCTTCTGTTCTCTGCTGTGGTGTCTTTGCTCAGATGTGTGCATATGGATTGTAGAAATCTGAAACAGGGCTTTATAGAGAGTCTTACAAAACTAGTTATTTGATCACATCTTCTTTAGGGATTACAATCAGTGTTCGAACATAATAGAGAATTGTATCACAATATCGTCAGCGTTGCCAATTCGTTGTCGCTGACGCACGCAATGCGTCTTGGATATTGTCTTAGCTGTTGCTATACACACAACTAACCAATAACAGCACACAAATCCTTATTCTAGCGTTGATCACTTTGTTAACCGCTGCGAACTCAGTTTAGATATGATGTCTTAGCATGTCAAGTTAATGTCGCACGTGAGACACGTAACTGACCATCTATTTGTCCCAAATTAAGGCTCAAACTAACAAACTCTGCAAAATGTCAACTTTCCAAGCTCCCTAACATAGCCACAGCAGATAATGTAATTTATTGAATGCATTGGTCCCCTAGGGACGTTTTCGGGGCGCTGCTGTTGCGAAGGTATGCTTGGTCGGCTCAGTATGGTCCGTGTAAGTCTGATTAGCGTTCGATCCGCCACACATGACCTTGCGTCGATCCAGCTAGTGTAGAGCTGCGTCCGTATCTCCGCCACATCATTCGCTTTCCACCATTGAGATGACTCAATGATTATCAATGCATTTCGTTTATCACATTATAGCAACTGGAACCTTATAACATACGTACATTCCTTGTCTTCGCAGAGTCGCACAATACGCAGTACCGGCTCGTTTTTCGCAGACTAGGTTGCCGCCACACATTGAAGAGCGAAGACAAGAATACATTGTAATCCTTTCAAAGAATGAGCTCCAAATGCACCTCCTCCGCAATTGCGTTATTTAGTTGATTTAGACTCTATAGGGAGATGCACCGATCAGTGCTTGATATGCGTCTTGTAAGTCTCGGTGTCACTACGAAATTATAGAAGTGGGTCGCTTTTCTCGGGCATAGGTCTGGCAGTTGACAAAAAAGTCGATTTGTGCGCAGGTAGTTTGGTTATCGTAGGTATGAGACGGCGATGGAACATAACGCTGATGTATGTTTCCGCTCATCTAGCATCGATTGCTCGAGCATTCTATTTTTGGACAGTCAAAAGTAAGAGCTTTCAGTAGCTGGATCTTTATATAACCTCAGCAAAATAATAGATCAACTTTATCAGACGTGGATATTTATAATGCAGCAAAATGTCGTATGCATTCCTTGTGTAAATATACGGAATGTGGCGCGATACGATAAGTCCTGTGCGCGCCTTCTGGACTCTCATCCTCCAACAAGGTTTGTCGTCTCGTCGGAGCTCGCTATGGACTTAATGTCTATGACATTGCTCTTCGAAGGCTTACTGGTTCGGTATGAGCATAAAGCGTTTAACAGCTACCGACTGTCTCGCCTTGGCGTATTCAATTCATGATTTATGATTTAGACCTTGTTCATATCGCCACACAGAGTATAGAGGGACATTCTAAGCTTCTGTTGGTATGTAATTGCATGTTAATATATTGGAGTACTAGAGTCTCGACTGGTATCAGAGCTCAGGAATTTCTGTTCAGATCAGCTTTTGAGAGAAGGATCTGGTCCATGCACTATTTCTTGTCTTGAGAGTTCTTTTCTTCTCGATAGTCTTAATTTGAACACAGGCCAATGTTACATCTATCTGTTTTGCTTGTCACGGCCATCCCTCCGTGAGTGTATCCTCCCCATCTGGCATCCGATTCTACCCCAGTTTTCCTGTTATTTAATAGATGCGTGACTCATAAATTGTAATCTCAGACAAGATCATGAGTCAGGGGGTTCAAGTATACATTATCTGTGTTCTATTTGTTGAGTTGGACATAGCACGTGGAAATGTAAACTATGGGCACTTGTTTATCAGTGACTAATCATACTTGTTGGTTAGGGGGTCAATTATGTATCCGGTCGACGAAGTTTTTTCAATTTTGAATAGATACCCCTCTTGTAAAGTCTAAAAGTCGGTTACCGTATAGGTAGATGTACATTTAGCTGAGTGACTTGTATAGTTTACTTAAATAGTAAGTCCTGTTGTTGTTGTTTTGGTGATTGAAAGTAGGTATGTAGACAACGTTGACTTTGGTCATATTTCGTTATCCCAATCTGATATAGATTCTGTATGCGATAGCAATATCTCAATTTGCTCAATGGTTTGGGGCCAAATTGCCAAGATGCGTACACCAAACAGAAGGAATTTCAACCGATTGAGCGGTACCATCCAGAACTGCGAACATTAGCATGCAGAACCAACACGTGAATCTGGTAATAAATATATATAACCATAATTAGGTTATAGTTCACTCTCTGTCTTCAAAGATTCTACGACTCTTTGCATGTGTAGTGGTGTAAAGGAGATTGTTCCCGTGACCGCTGCACACAATATTACTTTTCCACAAAAGATGAGAATCGTTTATAGACCATTGAAGACTTGAATTCATTACCAGAAGTCTCCTCTAATTCTTGTGGATACTGTACTACACTTGTGTTCTATCTCGCACCGTCTGCTCGGATGTGAGCAATCGTGAGTTACGTATGTTTAAACAGGATCTATAAAAGATGTCTTTTGACCCTATTTTGTCAAGAGAAAGTACGAGCGTCCAAGAGACTGCTCAATCCAACGAATTCCAGTGTAGATCAAATTTGCCGCAAGCATTATAATTAAAACCTGTACCTACACTGTAGGTCAACTATCCAATAAATGTGCGCATTCCCAAGCAAGATATTTTGGTCCATCCTATCGCTAATCAACTCGCTTCCATGTGGCGAACTACAACACACAGCATACTCACGTATTGTGTGTAGAAGATATTATCCATCAAAAATGACCATGAATATGGCGGCTTTTTTCGTCGTACCAGTCGGTATGAACCAACTCCACTAGCCTAGACAATAGGTTACTTGTATGCAGTGAAATCCATGTTGCGTGTCTTTGGACCAGTTGTTGGTCATGCATATCTCCTATTGCACCTTTTCAAAATCCAGCTGATAATTCGTAAAATCTGATAACTCTCTTGTCGAATGAACCGCGCATGGATGTCCTAGCTGCAAGACTGTTTGTGTTTGCATATTCACTCTAACACGATGATCTGTTCCAATTCCTTCTTCTAGCTAGAGCCTATGGTGATATGATAGTTGATCATTTGATAAGACATCTGGATTCTGTGTAATTGTTTTTTTTTCTACCATATACCGCTTGCCAATTGTATGAACTCAGTGTACCTTCTATTGCCATATACTCGCAACCAGGGACCATTAAGGACACATTTACGAATCCAGGATTATCAACTCTCACATATAATTGTTCCAAGCACATATGTATATTCTTACGGCTAGCTGCATATGGATTTATATTTTATTGCTTAGTTATGCTTATATGCTTGTGTTATCACCCTTGAAGAAAGGGAATACTTGTATACAAGTATAACTAAGTTATATGATATATTTATAACATAGTTAAGTGCGTATGTGTGCTAGTACAGGCGGGAGACTGGAACGTACATGTATGTACCTAGCTATTATAATATTTCAGATGTTTCATGACCACATGTGTTTACTTTATCAGCTATTCATGTTTCAAAATAAAATGCCATACTTTTAGTAGCTGTTATTGTAAACTCATGTAACTAACACTTCGGTTCCTTACGAAAACTCAGTGGGCTTTTACCCATTGAATCTGTTGACTCACTCATTCTCTTTTCCGCCTATGTAATCATGGATGATCTCTATGGTTACATAGATATTGGTGCAGGTACTGAGAGTTTAGATGATGATCCCATAGCCTACTACCTCGGCTATTACGATTGATGTCGTGGGACGTACTTCTTTTGTATAGACATGACTTTAGTCTATTCTTTTGTTCATGTTTGTGATGCTTTCACAAACATTATTTTGTATATTGGCTAGTGTCGCGTGTGACACGTTTGTATAGCCATTCTTTTTGTTTGTCTCGTGTAAACTTTTAAACATTAGAATTATGTTGTCAGCTCTATGTATGGATTACTCCTTTGATATATAAATGCTTCCGCTCAGTGTATATATTATGTGATGTGACTCTGATGTAATAGATGTATATCTCATGATACGTTGTGAGATACATGTATGACAGGTGTTTCTATCACCCTGTGACGATCGGTCCGGTTCATGATTACTGTACGTTTTCAAACAAAAAAAATATAGCTACAGTGTAATTATGGATCGGGTCGTCACAGCCTTACTAAATTATGATGAGACTCTAAGTTGTACGAGGGCCTTATTTATAATAGAGTTCGATAGAGTTTCTTTACTGAAAAGAAAGTTATATTTATTCATCAAATTTTATTATGTCCTCACTGAAATATGTTATATCAATGTTTCTGCCGGTTAGTGAACTCAAAAATTAAGGCACTTATAAAGTAATAATACATATCATTCTCATATTCTCTTAGTATTTGCCAAAAATTGATATGACTTTTAAAATAATAGTTTATCACAAATTCAATAATAATTTTAAAAGATATATCAATTTTGGTAGATACAAAAGAGATATAATTGTGACATGTATCATTACTCTTCTCTTCTACTTATTGACTGGTTGGTTCCTTGCATGACACAAGTTTGCTTACTCCACGTCTCGAGCCTTATAGTCACGGGTTTCTTTGGAGCTTTCCAGCCTCTATATATGCCCAATGCCTAACAAAATATAAAAGCATGCTTAAATAAACTCACCAACTGAACTTTAACCCTAATTTTATTGAATTTGGACCTAGCCCATTATTAAATAAACTAATAACCAAATCCTAAGCTAATTAACTTGGGACAAAACCCCATTTATTGAGTTACAAAATAACACCTTAAACATTTTTTTTTCA
>FXXK01005103.1:0-10539 GCA_900184695.1 Betula pendula | reverse complement strand
CACCATCTGGAACCCAATCGAAAAAAAAAAACAAAGAGAAGACTTTTTTTCGTTCACAGTGGGCTTTGAATAAAAGAAGGTATATGGATACTTCAAAAAACAACAACAGTATTCTACAAAAAAAAAGAAACAAGGAACAAGACAATATTTCCGAACTTGATAATTACGAAAAACAGAGAGAAAAGTGGAAATTACTGAAGCAGTTGGGTTTTTGTTCATGTGAGTAGAACCCCCCAAAAGACACAAATATTTACTCAACGGATTTTCTTTTCTGCAAGTTTAACATCAATAGAACAACATCACAGGGACGACAGGTAGGATGACACGTCTACGTCGAGGAATGCCTCCACACACTCACGCCTCGCTCCCTTTTTTGTCGTAACTCCAACAAAAACGGAACGTCGGCCTCAATTTATCGGCTTATCCCAAAAAAAAAAAAAAAGCACACGTAATCTTCAATAAAAACGACGTCAGCTTCTCCCTTCGTCTCTTCCCTCCTCTCTCTTACTCCAGTTCTCTCTCCCTAGTTCTTACTCATCTTCTGTATTTTTTTTTTTCACGACAGGATCATAATATATTATTTTTGTTATCTTCAATTATTTAACACACTCATATAAGAGGCGATTTTAATTAGAAACGAAAGAAATTGAATAAAATCAGCCATCGATAAATAGACATTGATTGACTTTTTTTTTTCTAATATTTTGATATTTGATTATTTGACGTTAAAACGTAACCTTGGGTAGGTTAAAATTAGATTTATGTTCAATAATTTTCTTGTATTTATCAGACACACTCTCATCGCGAGAAAACACCGCAACAATTTTCAGCTCGTGCTGCGATAGGATTGTTTTCTAGATTCCTGTCTCCTGCTGAAGCAAATTGGTTGGAACGCTTGTATAGAGAGAAAAGCCTAGCCACCAGAACAACAGATATTAGACTCCGATGTCGTCGATAAAATATTCATTTCATATTTTTTATCCACTTCACTTATATGAAAGCAACCCACGAAACCACAACTATATATTTGAAAATTATAATATTGCTTGATCCATATAGTCTTTCAACCTCAACATTCACGTAATCAAACATAAATATGGCTTTCTCTTCGTATTCTAAGATCTCCCTTCTTGCCGCCAATTTCATTGCGTCTCTCTTCTCTGTCTTCGCCGCCTGCTGATCCAATGAGATTTTTCAATTGTGGGGCTATTCGCGGAGCACCTGACTTGGCATCGCAAAATCCTACAGCGATATTCGAATCGTGGATTTCAAAACACGGCAAAGACTTACCGGACATGGAGAGAAGCTGCACAGGTTTGAGATATGTCAAGTGATTACTTAAAGAACCTTGATCATGAAGAATAAGGGAGTCAGTAAGCGCTAGCGTATGGCTTGGGGTTGAACGAGTTTGCAGACTTGCAGCCATGGGAATTCAAGAAACAAGAGTACTTGGGACTCAAATCTGAGCTCCCAGAAGACAGACCTCCTCTAGAGACTTCAGCTATGGAGATGATTTGGTGGACTGCCTAATCTGTGGAGTATGGAGAAGAAAGGAGCCGTTACACAACAAGGTCAAGAACCAAGGATCCTGTGGATATGTATAAATTCTCCTATACGAGATAATAATGTTGGGTGACTATTTTATTCTTTTTTTCATCGCGCTCTTAATAGTTGATGGACTTTTAAAAATTACCATTGGTTATAATCAAATAGCATGAATTCATTTTAAATCCAATGTATTTTTAATAGCCATATTAACTTCAGAATATTTTTCGTTTGATTCTAAAGGATAAACTAAAAAAATGGTCCTAGCATTTACCTCTCCACCTATACTATATAATTACATCTTCTTTAAATAACGTGAATGCACTGACAGTGGTATAAAATAGTCATGATCATCAAAATAGATAGACTTTATAACACTAAAGTTAATCCAAATTGTATAAACAATTGTAATTATAGAGTATTTTGTCTTAACTACATTTTTAAAAAAATTGTACATAATTTTGCGAAGTTTTACTTTTTCCTTTTTAAATCACGATGGTGAAAAATTTCAAGCTTTTTTAATGGCACAAAAGGGGCCTTTCGTGGCCGTGACAAATGCAAGGTTTTGATGACAATTTCTTCTGCCCGACTCTTATTCATCAAAATCTGAAATTTGAAGAAAACCCAAGATTTCCATCCTCTCCTTATCAAATTTCAACCTCCCAGGCTCTAAAAATCAAGAGCTTTGATTTTTTCTGCAAAACTCTTGTTGAATCCTAAAGGCAAGTCTAGGACAGATTTGTCACGTTATCCCATCCTCAATTTTCAATTGCATGACACGTCAAATTTTCTCTGTTTTTATAACTGACATGGCAGTGCCAAGTCACTGCCACGTCACTATGTAAATTTCTCTTTGTACCCTAGCATTTATCTTCTCGTTTATGTTGGGGGATGGTGTTCTACAGCAGTCCGTGTAAAATCCTCAAAGAAAACCAGAGTTTGAAAGGATGGGAAGCAGAGCAGTGTTTACAAGTATAGGTGTATGGAACAGAAAAAGCATCAGCTTCGGCTTCTCAAAAGTAGTTATTGTTGGCAACAGCAAGAATGAGCTCCGAAGCTGCTCAACCACCGCAACACGCTCCTCCCTTGGACCTCCAGATGTGCCCCGTTTGGCTGAAACTGCTCGAATCTCTCTCACCCCAACTGAGGTATAACATACAATTTTTTTTTATTTTTCTATATTACAAATTATTTTCATATTTTTTATTTGTTGGTTTTCTTTCAGGTTGAAGAATTTGCTCCCAAAATCGGACAAGTCATAGATTGGTATGCATAAGTTGGGATTGTAGGAATCTAATTTGGGTGTGTCCTTCTTGAATTGATTTTGTAGAATTTAGACTTTCTTTAGTTTTCTTGTAAATTTCGACTAGTTTTCTCACTAATATCATCAAAATTTGAAGCGTGAGATACATTTGAGTCCACGAGAACTTGAACATGTGCCCTTTGGAAGGGTTAAACATTTGGTTCTTCCTTTCAAGCAGAATTACTAATATAATTGTTTATGACTTGTCTTTTAGGAATGATATATTCAACTTCAAAGTATCCTCATTTTAATAAATTTTATTTTTTCTTAATTGAAAACTATACTGAATACTTATGTGATGATAGGGATAAGATTAGGGTGAGATAGGTTTAATAGTTGAGTTGGAATCATTAGGATTAGATTATTTAAATTAGGATTAGGTTATTTAAAATTAGTAGTAGGATTAATTAGAAGTTCTTATTAATTTAGGCGTCATTCTATTGTACTCTACTTAAAGGTCATGTTGTTGTTAATAAAATAATTAGAGAAAATATTTGTGAATTTGTCATATTCTCCCGCCCTGAGTAGAGTTTTGTGGTCTCGCCTACCCGTAAAGAGTTATTGTGGTCCTCCTACCCAAAATAAGCTATTGTGGTCTCTTCTACCAGAAAGAAGTTATAATTATTTCACCCAAATTGTCCCTTAACCGAGTGGATTTCTATGATACAACAACTTAGGTATTGTTACTCACCCCTACCTTCTACACTCCAAAGCAGTTGAGATTATTATTGCTGATTTCATTTCTTTTTTCTGGTTCTACTGTCCTTTTGGTTTACCTCATTACTAATTGTTGGACTTGGCAGGTTTGGACAACTTCAAGATGTTGATCTTGATAGCATTGAGCCTGCCATCAGAGCAGGTGCATACCCTTTCTTTTAAAACTCATATATTTTGGTAGCGAAAGTAGAGCATGGTTACATTGGTCATGGGATAATGGGATTGAACCCTTTGCACATTTTGTTTGCTTCCCAATGTAATCAGACAGCCTTTACAGTTGGTCAATTTTTAATTAGCGAAGAGTGTTATGAGATATATAATTCTTTCTTTGAGGTTTCTAAATGTAGGATCGACATTAGGAGTTTGTTACTCATTCCATATCATGAAATACCCTTGATTTCTTTACTGCCATTTCTTGCTCAATTTGCTTTTTCAAGCAATGGAAAGTTGCTGGCAATAAGTTAGTGCAATAAAAAGAAGGACAGAGTTTTCTTCCAAACTGGGTTGGAGGAAATCTTTGTCCCAAAAAGCTAAGCATTTCTGCTCACTCAATCATGCAGTTCGTACACATGTCTATCTCGTTCTTTGTCTAAGGTTGAATCATTTCCATATATAAGATTACACTGGTAAGATGGTGAAGATGATCAAGATGTCTGGCGTACAGTGATGGTGGCTGCAGTAGCCTAGGACTTTCCTCTTTACTGCTCATTCATCTTCTTGGTGATCCTGCTCATTCATCTTCTTGGTGATGTTGATGCTATTTCGAACACCCATAAAAGATTATCACCTAATAATATCTCGTGTCAAATTTGTACCCAAAATTTTAGGGTGCGGAGAAGTTGGGTGAGGTATGAGCAGAAGCTGTATACCATTCGATGTGATTTTAATTTATTCACACTATCTACAGATACTGAAGGGAATGATTTACGTGATGATATCCCTGAAACATTTGAGAATAGGTGAGATTGTTTCTTCTCTATCCTTCAGTTGAGAATTTCATGGGTGAATTTGTGATACGATTTAATATTTAAATCTTTTCCTCAACAGGGGGGCCATGATTGCTGCTGTTCCAAGCTATGAGGAACCATACATTCGAGTTCCCAAAGTCTTGAACAAGGAGTGACATTTATTAGCTTCGACCTTTTATGCAAGACAGTGATTGAAACTAATAACTCTGGTGGATCAGATTTGAAGAGTTTGGAGCATTAAGAATTTAAGAAGCCTGTATTTGTAGAACATTCATTATTTTTGGGTCTCTCGTTGGATGTTAAAATCCAAAAGAAAAACATTGGGGGGTGGAGGGAATGTTTCTAACAAATTTGTATTTTATGAGATTCTAGAATTACGAGTTAAATACTTCATGTTTTTTTTCCTTTCATGGGGCATCAATGCCTTGTTGAATCCCTTGTGATAAGACAAATATCAGGAGTAATTGATACTTAACCGACACATCAAATGATCAAATATCGAGGTTTTGTTTTTTTTTTTTTCCTCATTTACAATCAATAGGGCTCCCTGAGAGTGGTGTATATATGGTGCACTTTCACTGTTGTAGCTTCTGGCTTTGTTTTTTCTTTCCCCGACTAGGATTTGATAGGATCTACCGCATTGAGATTGGTTTGATAATTCTTGGTTTATGGCTGACATAAATTCAACTTTAAAGCAAGTTAGTGAATTCATATTCTCTAGGGAAATGTTGTGAATCTTGTGATTAAGGGGGCTCTTAAGTGATTCATTTGTTATTTGCTGGAAATTAAACATACACAAAACACGCATTGACATCATATATATATATATGAAAAATATATACATCCCGTAAGCTACAACCATAACAGGTTCAGAAACGAAAAAAGAAAAGAGAAGAGGCAACAGATGAATTTGCTGCATAATATGGTCAAGCTTTTATGCTCTAGCATCCTCTCAGTAAAAGTAAAAAGGATGGGAATTGCATAACTCAGACAATCCTTTACATTAGAAGCCATAAAACAGCAGATAAGGGCAAAAGTGTAAACGATGGAAATTCAGGGAAGTAGCTTCTCAAAACAACTTGGGGACTATACTCGACTAATACCAAAGTGTAAGAGTCAACAACATTTAAGCAAGAATTTCAGCAAAATTTTTCTTGGAGCGCGATTTTCCAGAAAGCTTGGAAACATTCGACGAACTGAACTTAGGGCTTTGGCTTTCTGCTAGCAGATATGATGGGAAGAAAAGAGGGAATGATGAATGGCGGAATGCCAAGGCAAGCACACCAAGAGTCCAACCACCAAGCTTTGTGGTGGGGATGCCCAAGAGAAGTTTCATCACGAAACTGGCAATGAAGATGCGAATTTATTACAACATAAAAGATAATTTTATTGACATATTCATGCTTCCTATCGTATTTTGGGACGCAATATGACACTCTTGAAAGGCAAATGTTCATCTGGGAGTAAAAATTTGAACAAAAAACTTCAATGAAGTATACAAATGCTGTCATATCACATATCATACCTCATCATGCCCTGCTGAAAAAGAAATAGCAGACTTGAGGCGCACATGTTAAGTTTTGTAATTTTATTAGTTAATGCTTTATGATGAAAAGTCCAATTGGTCTTTTAATTTGCCTATTCTGTTTTTAGTGTGTTAGTTAACGTTTTCAAGATAAAGAGACAGCATGCCTTGATTATTTTATCTTATATTACAAATTGATGCAATAACACAGTGGACCCTCGCAGTTAATTCTAAATGCGATAAAACCTAAATTACCTATATTAAGAGATGATGAACTGCCTCTCCTTAACATGTGGTATGGCAACAATCCCCTCAGGCTCACCAGTTGCCAACACCATAGATACCACCCTGAGCACAAGTGCAAAAATTTTTAACTATATATCTATAACATTATGGAAAAAGGCATTCAAAAGCTCGGTAGAATTATGTGACCTGATGGCTATGTGAGTCAAGACTTTCAGTCCTGAAAATAAGCTTTTTCAGTATTGAGTAATCTTCTGCTTGTGATTCAGTGCCAAGCTGGAAGTTGCCTCTCTTTAGTTGGTATGGAAAAGCTAGCTGGTATCTGGTAATTGAACAGGATTAATTAGAATTTCCATGAAGCGAGTTGCTGGAGAAGCAACAACTTAAAAGATATCATGCAATACATACAGACGCTGGATATTGATATCTTCACTTCATACCACGTATAAGGTTTTTGAGTCCTTGAAGCTTGTGTACATGCGTGAACCCATTTGTAGTGGTAAGAGTTTCCCTCCCACAGCTCTTCCCCGACATTTAGAGCTTGCTATGGGACCTGAGAACACAACACTCCCCTTCATTTCACTTGCAAAAGGGTAAAAATGACTGAACCAACGAGATTAAGCTAAAAAAGGCTATGAGGATTAGTTAAGTCAGTGTTTCAGCTTCTGCTTCTGGATATACTCACATAATCAGCTCTGGCTGGAAGTTTGGGGAGGTTGATAATAATAGCTAAGAACGTAAAAGCAGAATGAGCATATTATGGCACATATATGCAACGATGGTTAATTAATGATCGCCTCAGTTTGCTTCAATCTTGTTGGAGACTATCACACGATTGTGCATTTCACAAAACCAGACCCTGTTTATCAAGTATAATGAAGGGGAGTGTTTATTATAATTGTGGCATACCTTATAAACTAATAATGCAGATCTAGAAAGGTATAGAAACTAAACCAAAATGATAACCCATAGCACGAGATATAATTTAGGCAAATAGAAATTTGTAAAAAATGCCTTTTAAATTTATGTTAATTGAGTTAATTAAACTCGGCAACACTATAAAGAAAGAAGTGCAGCTTTCATAATGAAAAGTACACATTGGGTAATTATTAGATTAATTCCTCCTCCTCATTATTATCTTCAAAGAGTAAATAGTTCACTGGAATTTAACGACAAGATCATGATTGATTGAAAATTCAATGAAAAATTAGAGCTCTCCCTGCAAATGACAACATTACAAACACCAGAATATAATAATCAATGCCCAAATTCAGACAGATTACATATTAGATCTATCCCAAATGCTCTTGCTCTGTGGCACATACTCGTTGGCATGTAAGAAAAATAAACTATTTCATAGAGCTTGCTCTTCTCCAGGCTGTTTTTAAAAATTACAACTTATTCGATTCAGCTTTGGAAAAAACCAAGGGGCATCTATTCTATGCGGAAAAGGAAATTGGCCGAATCTTCAAAAAGGTTTTGAAATAAAAAAGCGAATTACAAAATCTGGAATCCATATAGTTCAATAGACCCACAACTTTCTTTGAAACAAAAACTTCGGAATGGGTACGTATATGAAGATCGTAAGACGAAGATGGAAGATGAAGATGAAGTATACATACTAGAATCTGAGATCCCAATGATCGGCTCCAAGAGTGACAACAGTTGTGTCGTGCCCAAGTCCAAAGCAGAACATAATGCGCCTACTTAGGAACCTGATTTTACACTTATTTGAAAATATTTTCTTCTTGCAACTCTATTTTTTACCCAAGAACCAATTATTCATACACCCAAAATCATTTGTAAACATCAATTAGAGCTATTAGAAAATAACCCAGCAAAAACTTTACAAAATAAAACATACTTTTTTATTAAAATACTCTTGGATTAAGTTAGTCCTTTTGTACCCTTAATGATAACCAAAAATTACAAGTGGTTTACAGGAAAATAAGTTACTTCAGATGGCTTCCTGCCCACCAATTTTTGTGCTTAAACTCAACAGCCACAATTAAGTTTATAGGAGGGCTCTAACTAGTGGGCAACGGATCCTTTTTAAGAAACCTTAGTCTGACACAAGGCAACCTTGAGGAGGCTTGATTACTGTTAATACATTATGGTTCTTTCTCACTTATATCTAATTCCAAAAATGATAACCAGTAATTTCCAAAAAGAACATTTTGGGCCTTTGGAAAATTTCTGAACAACGTAAATTTCCATGCCACTCATCCCTTTCTTCTCACAGTAAGTGAATGAGCAAATAATTTAAATACAGAACTTGTCTCAAGGCTCTTGTGGAAAGAAATTTGTGCTTAACTAAAACCCACATATTATCAGGAAAATCTAGGCTGGATTTGAATTCCTTTCTCCCAACCCATATTTTCCAACGCCCAAGCAAAATGAGGGGAGACAACGTATTACATAGAAACTTTCAAGTCACTCAATACCTTAACCCATATACATACATTACAAATACCGATTTCTGTTCAAACAATATGTAAAATATCTCTCGATAATCAACATGGCTAACTTGAAGTTTCCAACCAATCAAACTTGGGCAAAAAGCTTCAAAACAATAATTTGGAGAGAAAAACTCCAGTGAATATTCCCAAGAACATTTTAAACCCAACCCCCCATGACGAATCTTAAAGAGAAAAAACTTCCATAAAACTCCAAAATAATTCGATTCAAAAGTCATGAATAACTCCATTTCAAGCAAAATAATTTTGGAACAAAAGCTGGAATTGAAGGGTTAGACTCTTTACCTTAGTCCTAGGCTAGGCAGAAACCAGAATAAATTTTCTCGTTTGCCTAGCTGAACCAGATTCTTGTTGGGCTTGCGTTTCTTGAAGCCGGCTGGTTGCAAAGGCGTTGTGAGTTCGGAAAAATAGTGGGTGCTTAATGCTTGCTTTCGTAACGGGACGCCGGTATGGTTCCCTGTTGAAAGGCACCGGCGAGCTCCTATTCGCGTCTAAACGTTGCGGTTTTTGAGGGTGTTATTATTTTTTATTTTTTTAATCTTTTCTTCTCTCCAAGCGGCCGCTATTTTTCGGCTCACTTTTTTCCTCCGTTCTCTTCCCGCCCGCGACTGGAACGACTTTCGTTTTACCCCCGACCTAAACCACTCATCAGTGGATACTTCTGCCAAAATTCAAACCGCCTTTAGAAATTTCTCTGAATCATTAGCGGAGACGACGGAAGGAAGAAGCTTATAAGCACATTCAAATATGGTTACATTGATTCTTAGGTTTTCTTTCTTCAGTTTAATTCATTTCAATGGGCTTTCGCGCGGAATTAATTCTCTCTCTTCTTTTGTTTTTCCCCAGTTCTCAATTACTGGCTAATCAATGGATACGGGACTCTATAGGCCAATTGGGAACCCTTAGGCTCTCCAAAGAAGGCCCAGGCATGTCTCAATTTACTATTGTTTTTTGGTTCTTCTGGGGGAGAAATAGTAAATAATTCCTATTTTTTCTTTTGATAATTTTCTTTCCAAGAGTTAATGTAATCTCTCTTTCCGTCATCATCTTCATCATCCAGGAATTTCATGTTTTTCACAAACGTATCATGAAGGGGCTTTCTCAAGTTAAAGCTAAAGAGTTATGAAAGGCGCCGCGAGCTCTTAGGAATCTGTTCCTAAAGAGATCCTCTTTATTGCGAGCGCTCAGGGTATTTACTTTTCAGTTTTCCTTTGCAACTTAATATTTTAGATTTTAGTGGTGTTCATTGCGTTAAGAATCGGTGGTCAGTTGAGTTTTTCTTGTTGCTCAAGGTTTGATAAGCAGTGCCAGCGATGGTTCATCTTATTGCAACTCAGGTCATGGTATCTATGAGCTGGCTTATTTCTATGTTATTCCTTTGTTCATTTTAAAATTCACTTGTTGCAAGGGTTCTTTTAGGAGCTTCCAGACTGGGTTTAATTATTCCAGTCCCACTAATTTACCACTGTATCATCATTAGTAATATTTGCAATCTTTTAATTTTAGAAGGAATACTGCTTTTTTAAGTTGGCTCTATGCCAATATCCATAAATCATCAATTTCTCTTGGCAAGCTTTGGGCAGGATCTATTTTTTTCTTAAATTCATGTGGAGTAAATTAATCAGTTTTGGCTTCCTTTTTTTTTTTTTTGGTATTAGGTGTCACTTCAGTTACTCACCTGGTCTTTCTGCAGATTTTGTTTCACTGAAGAACCTTGCCACAGTTTTCTTCAACAAGGTTTCTGCACAATTTATGAGAGTG
>FXXK01005092.1:0-15306 GCA_900184695.1 Betula pendula | reverse complement strand
TTATTATAATTCTCACTCACACTACCGAAGATATTGCACTACTTTGTCAGTTATCTTCTACACCTTGAGACAATGTCGTTTGTCTACCTGCTTACACTTAACTTGATTGGGCAAGCCACATAGGTATATGTGCTAGCAAATGGCTCTCTTCACTACATTGCCCTGAACGCCATTACTGAAGCTACCATATATGATAAGTTCTATGATGCTGTCATTATAGCTTCAATACTACCAGATTCAGAGTTTCGCTATTAATTTGCGAGTCCGGCCATTATAACATGATATCCATGCCTAACAACCCGTCATTGTTCGATTTACATAGCTCCAATTTTCATAGCCACAATTCACATCAGGGTATAAGAAGTGGGATCCCAACAAATCTTTAAAACTTATATATACTCGAAAGCCTATTTGAAGCTATAAAAAATTTCTATGATTGCTGTTATTAGCCTTCAACTACCGTGTTGACATTACTTTGCAAATCGTCAATTATATGATACCTCATGCTAATCATCATTGTTTGAATTTTTACATTGCTCCAAATTTTCACTACATGGGTATCATAAGCCAAAAATACAATACTCTTTATATTTCCTATATGCGCTTGAAACCTAATTTAAGCTACAAGGCGAATTACTAAATACACGGCCTAATCATCCCAACTAATAGTGAATCTCTTTACTACCGTGTTTTTCGCCATTCCACTTGGCAAGTTGAGCCAATTTAATCCAGCACCCCGATATCATGCTAATCGGCATCTGTTGACTTCACCTGCTCCAATTTTCATCATAGCACGTCGCGAGTATATGGGCGCAACCCCCAGATACACTCTCATTTATAATTTAATATATGCTCCTGAAGCTATTTGAAGCCTACGGAAATTTCTATAATGGGCTCTCAATTGACCTTCCAACCTAGCAGTGTTTGCCATAACATTTAGCGAGTCGCGCATTAATGATCGATCTCGTGCATTGCCATTGTTGATTACATTAGATGCTGATGCCTTTTATTTCTCCACCACAATGACGGCGGGCGCAACGTTAAACAGTTTATATAATAAAATCACATCGACAAAATCTGCAAAAAGTATAATTGGTTACACATAGTATAATGACACATCTACCAAATCTATGAGAAACACTCCAACATCCCAAGGGACAAATTACAAACCATTGGACGCCACACTTCATAATCCACTATCGAAGGCACGTCGCCTCCCGCTGCATAAGGCGCGGCCAACCCTCCTGTATCACGAGTACCACACAAAAGCATTCAAATGTATTTCCATAACAAAGCTATCTCCATTTAAGACAATTAGTTAATACGTCTAAGAACTTACAGTAACGTCTTACCAATCGCCTTGACGAGATGTTAACTCTCGCCAACATACTTCAGATTTCGGGGCCATATTTAAGCTAAATTCAAATAAGCCACCTACTACACTAATGCACCATCCAATCAACACTTCCAACTCCATTCTCCAACTTAACACGACCGTGTCCTTATAAGCCTTTTGCATGAATAGACCTGCAACACCCCATTCCCGATGCAACGCTTTATCACGGTAAACATAACCTTCTGACATCAATGGCGTTGGTATAAGCCCTCCCCCTCTTTGAGGCATCTTAAATGTATCTTGTTCGCAACCGACTATTACGACCCTCACCAAAAGGGGCACATATACTCCAGCTCTCCTGAGTCCCCCCTCCTATGAGGCATCACTTAAGCAAATCCCCCAATACAAAATACTTGCCCCCTGACTGTTATGACCCTCAAGGCGGTATGGAAGGTCCTTCCCCCCATCCTGACTTAAGACGCCTATGCTCCGACTCTTATTACATCCCCAAAACAGCATACTAGCCCTCCCCATACGCGCACACTCTAAGTCACCTCGCTCTCACGCTGTTAACCACACAAGAAACAATGGTATTACACGTACCAAGTCCAGGCCCCTCCCCCTCTTGAGAAATCTTAAAGATCTCTCCCAGACTAGCTGTCGAGGTGGTGTTACAGTCCTCCTCCTGCCAGAGGCATTTTAAGGCTCGTCGAGTAGCACGCTGCTGATGAGCGTGCCATGTAATATCTCTCATTCCAAGGCATTTTAGACCTTGGCGTGTAAGACCTCTCCCTTCCGAAACATCTTAAGAGCCCACATCGGTAGCTAGTTTCCTCGGTAATTCACTCCGAGAAATACGCTAAGACGCTGCTGGGCCGAGGGCGGTGCAAGTCCTCTCTCTCCAAAAGCATCCTTAAGACGCTCGTCGGGTAGGCCACACTGGCTGATAAGGCCATGTAAGACCTCTCCCCCTTCCGAGGCTCTTAAGACCTTGGCCTGGTAGAGACCTCCTTCCCAAAGGATCCTTAAGACCATATCACCCCGCTTAGTTCTTCAGTAAATCAAACTTCACCGTAGAACTGGCAGTGAAGACGCTAGTTGTCGAGGCGATGCAAGTCCGTCTTCTACCAAGGCCAACTTAAGACCTCGGCTCAGGTGGCCCCCGACACAATTAATGACGGGATATGTAAGACCTTCTCTTCACCTGAAGCATCTTATAGACTCACATCGAATAAGCATCGTCGATCGATCTATTTACTGCTGTACGGGCTGAGATGCCAGCCGGCATCGCCGACGCCCCCGCGGGCCACCCCCACGAACTGGCCCGCGGCCGCGCGCCCCCAGCTAGGATCGCCAAATCTAATATTCCGGCTCGCGAATGCTAGACATCCCTACCCGCAAGAGAACAAACCATCTTTATATTGTCGGTCAGCTGTATCGCCAGGCATCCCGAAACTTGCCAGGATCGCCAACTCTATTGCCCGTTGTTGATGCCACGTATCCTGACCCGCCAGGATTCGCCATCTCTATTGCTGGTTGCTGATGCCACACATCCTGACTCCACATACTCATATCGCCACACCAATACCACCAAGGCAACGAAAATCTTGCTACTGAGGCAGTCTAGACCTCATACGATGCAAAATAGACCTAGTTCGGAAGATGTTCTACAATCTCGTTACTCTTCATGGATCGCATTCCAATAGTCAGGACCCTACGTACCCAAGTTTATAGAACAACTAATTTCTTTCTCATGCTAAAGTCGACCCACAAGACATCTCCAATATTATCCACAGCACAATAATTCAATTCCCATAAATAGATTTACTATCATTCCAGAGTTGGGGAACTCCTGTAAGGCCTAAACAAAAACTCCAAGTAAGGCCCATCCGCGGGCCCAGGGCACACATACTAATAAATTCCATAAAAGATTACTAATTATTCCAAGGGAAGTGAGAAATTCCTGTAGGACCTAAACAGAAACTCCAAGCAAGACTATCTACGAGCCCAACATACATAACTATAAAATGCTTCATGTATAGATTTTTAATCGTCCAAGGAATTGGGAGAACTCTTGTTTAGGGCCTAGGAATTGCCTAAAGCTCAAGGCCCAAGAGATTAAATACTAGTGGGCCCAAGGGGTGCCTATATATCATTTATATATATATATATGATATATATAAATAATTTAATAATATATAAGTATAGATATCGATCAGGTATTATCTCTCATACACAATCATGTCCATTTCACTTTCTCTACTCCTCTCATCTCCAACTTAACTAGCAATCAGGAGGGATCACCTGGCAAGCGACAGTGAAGCCATTCTAATAGCTTCCTCTCTTTTGGCAGGCAGGGTCCTCCCCCTGGAAGGCGGCCTAAAGCCATTGTGGGGAAAAATCGGACCTTCACACCGACCAACCCTCCGTTAGTCTTCCCATCTAATCTCTAACGAAATACATTCTCCACTGTTTACCAAATTAACCCCCACTAAACTTCTTTTTTCCAAAATATATTTTTTTATTTTTTATTTAATAAAAAAAAACAAATCTGAAGAAAAAAGGGGGGTAAAGCCATTTCTTTTGTTGTCAAGAAGGTTTAAGAATGACTAAATTAATGTAGGTCGAGTTTTTTAGGGTTTTTGAAGCACCAAAAATATAGGTTTATGCAAGTTATGATCCGAATATGTAATAATAGGAATCGTTCCTCGGAGGATCTGAGGGTGGCAGGTCGATATCCCCTAAAAATGTTTTTTATTTTTTTTTTAGAAATGATCGAAACATTAAACAAAACATCTTTTCTTCACGAACATATTTTAGTTTTAAAAGAATTTATATTCTTAAAATGAATTTAAATTTTCGAGATAGTTATAATAAAGTGACAATGTCTTTGGCTTTAATTTTGGCTATAGAAGATTTCATGGAGAAATCAACATTGAATATTAAGTAAGTCTAGTGATTATTGATTTAATCAAAATATAAGCTAGAGTAGCAATTACAATTGTTATTAAATTGTTTGTAGAAATCAATTATAATTTAACCAAGTGGGGGACTTGATTACTTCAGAACAATTGAAAGCTTTATTTTTCCTTTGAGTTTTCTTCACCAAACTAATATAAATTAGCTAGGGGGTCTAGGCTTTTTATTTGGTTGTTTGTTTTTTATATCATTAAACATGAGCTTAGAGAGAAACTATGCAAAAGATGCAAGAGAGGGAGATAGCAGGGATAAAAACTCAGGCTCAATGCCTGCAAGTAGCTGGACGCCATAGGCCCAGGAAGAAATTCCCTAGCATTCTTCTCGTGGCCCTTGCGTCACTTTGAGGAGGTAGAGGAAGCAGGGTTTTCCTAGCCCTAGCCATCACCCCTAAATGCTATCCACATAGCTAGTTCTCCTACCTCACCTAGTAATTCAAAGCCTAAAAATAGAGAAAAACCTAAAGCTTTTGCGCAATAACAATCACCTAAGTTCTATTAGTATCTTATTAAGAACTTAATATTTATTAAGTTTAATACTTTTGAAATAAGTTTTAAGTTTTAAGAGCGAGGAAAGAAACCACATGCTTAATTATTGTAATCATTGTGAGAAAGATCTAAAATGTCTCATAATCCTTAAGCCACATGTTTTTCATTAAGGAGTAAAAGAAAAGTTGCCCCCAAAAACCAAGGAGTGAACTGTAATCTCAAGTAAGTATTCCTGCTTTTCAGTTTTATTTTAAATAGTAAGTTTTAACATGTTTCTTCTTAAAGTTTGTTCTTGATCTTAAAGAATTTTATATATTTCCTGCGAGCTGCAATCATATGTTTTGCACTAATATCCCAATACTGTTTATACATACCTCATTTAACCAAGCGTCCAAATCCCAATTATTCCATTTTTATGTTTTAATATTTTTCCTAACTATTGCTACTTTTCAAGCTTATTGCTTTTGAAAGATATCAAGCAGATAAAGTCCAACAAAATCTCTGGTTAGAAATACAAAAATCCTTTTCCCTAGTAGACCACACCACCCTCATCAAAATTGTGCCACCTTCCATCGCTAGCTTAGACATGTCCATTATTTCGGCCTCGCCCAAGTCCTTGCCTTGACTTAGCCTAAAACATTAGGAAATTTGGTCAAGGGTTTTAGCAAAACCTGAAAACGCAATCTCACCCTGTTACGCCTGGAACATAATTTTCAACGCCCAAAACCCTTTGGTGGGCTTGGGTATTGATCCTATGGAAAGTGCACATAAGGACCCCTTGGTGGCTTGTGTTATTAGATTTATGGAGCTTAAAATTCAACATAGAAGAATATTTATGGTTTTTAATTCTCGACTTCAATAAATATGGATGCCATTTGGCAACAAGGAACAACTGCATTCATGAGTGCAATATTGAAGGCAGGAAGGAACAATGCCATTTTCCACGTCATTTCAAAAAAAAAAAAAAAATGTCATTTTGCCACTCTATGGGCAATATTGATTTTTCATCACTTATACTACAACATACATTTTTCTATTTTTTTATTTTTTTTTTTTTTTTTATTTCACTTACAACATGAATTGTCCCCCTTTTTACTATATGCCTTCAAAGTTTAAACATCTCAATTTATGTTTCAAGCTTTTAAGCAGTTGTATTTTGGCAAACACTGTTAAATCCTTACCAAAATGTTAAATTTTTTTTTTCTTTCCTAAATGAGGGATATTTAAGAATTTTTATACCTATCTGTTAGAATTTTTTCAAAAATTAAAAGAATTGAAGTTCAATACACTAAATTAAGAGGCTTTAAACTTGGAAAGGACATTGTAAAAGGGATAACAATTTAGTGCCTAAGTGAAAATATTTTTTTTTATTTCTTTTCTCTCAGCAATTGACAAGATATGGTACTATTTCAACCTTGCAACGTGGGTTCCCCACTTTGACATAAACTGGGCTACATTCAACGCCCGTCACCTCCCCCAGTTTGAGATAACTCTCACAAATATCCAGACCAAGTGTTGCATCAATCCATACCTTAATCCTACTTCTGCAACAATATTGCTATCAAACTTTCTTCGTCTTCATCTCAACTTCTTGCAATCGAAATTTTATCAATTGTTAGTCAAAGGTTATTAAAACTTCACTGATTAATTTCAATAATTTTTATGTTTGCCAACTATTAAAAGAAGAAACCAACCAATTTAGAATCAACCCCAGTTAGTGTAATCTTTTTCTATTTTTTTTTTTTTTTTTTGGCTCTTTTGATATCGAGAAAAACTAGACACACAACGATAATCCCAAACACTCAAACTTGGAGGTGTTTCGTATCGGTGGTGATGGCTCAATGACCAAAAAAATATTTTCAAAGTGGGATTGAATATATTTATTAGGGCGAGAGCTCGACTCCCAAAATAAGAATTTTTAATCCTATTAATATTAGTCGTCTTGAATCCTACTAATACCCTAATATAGATAGATCAAGTTATAACTCAGTCGAACTTAAAAAAGTGAATACAATCCTATCATCTAAACCCCCTCCTTTGCACCTCCAAAAAATAAGAGTTATTAAGGTCACACTCATGTAAAATAGTTAGGGTTAATCTCCTCTGGCATACTCTTTTTGAATTAAAAAAAAAAAAGGGGCGGTGCCTAATCAGCATAATTAACAAAAAAAGAAAAGCAAAGGGCATATTCCCAACTTCGACCAGCATAATCCCACCATCTCGTAATTATATTCCAAGATGAGGGCAAAATCGTTCACACCATGATCCTCCAAACCTCACGCCTCTTCCATTTCTTTAAGGATCAAGATTCCTTTATAATAATAAAAAATAAAAAATAAAAAATAAAACTTATTAAAAAAAAAGGATTCCTTTATAATAAAAATAAATAAATAAAGAAAAAGAAAAAAAGATTCCTTTATAAAACTCCAAAGAAAACAATAATATAGAGAGACAGGTTTTGGGTTCGGCTACCGAGAGAGAAACTTGCAGTAATGAAGCCCGGTCCAATAAGGGCAACTTGAGGGAAAATATTGGGCTACACGACACTTTATGTAGAAAGCCCACCTTTTTGAAGCCCAATAAATTTTCAATGTTTATTTTTTATGTTCTCTTTCTCTTTTCTTTTTTCCCTAATGCGTAAGATGTGAAATTTTGAATGAATTGAACTACATCCCACTTTATTCAACCCTTGTGAAACAACCGATCAAAAGGTGAGAAATATTTCTTTCATAAGGTTTTAATACTTCTACAACTACCAAGCTATGTTTACCGAAGTTGCAAAGGAAAATGTGAATGTTTTATAAGTATGTATAAACCTATCTAACCTAAGTGGTTATGAAACCGTTAGAGCATTTGATAAACTCTTTTGTGAGAACTCTATATAAGTGATAATTGTTTAGTAAACACTAGTTAGAGTGATTTTTTTTCGAAGATAAAAAGGAGGTTCAAGTTATAAAATTGTTAAAATCCTTATACTTGTTAAGCCGTCGACTCACATTTTTCACTTTGTAAAATTGTGATAATTTTACAAATGTCGTTGAAAAGGAAGAGAATAAGGACCCATATGCATGTCTAAACTTCTATTCGTGAGACTAGCTGGAAGCCTCAACTTTTAGGAAGGGCTAACTTACCAATTAACTTGGCTAACTTGGAGTGTTACCCATAGTGTATTCAAAACAGTTAACTAGTAACTGGCTGGATTCACCACACATCACTAATTATCAAAGTGAATAACAGAAAATGAAAATAATTGATCTGAGTTTACTAACAATAATCTTTGATAACATAACTTATCATTAATAATAGACTTAGAGCTTACAAACAGACATAACTAATTAATTACTTACTCAAACTTGATAATGCGATTCATTCGCTCAGCATCTTCATCATAGCGAATTACTTCACTCTACCTGGCAACGTACTAATCCGTAAAATATCGGAGTGTTTCATAAGTAAAAAAAGTAATTGTATAAGTCTAAAACTTAGTAAGCAAAATACTACGAAATTGTTTTATGCGATGAGTTAGGAGTATTTAATTAGTAAGTATGAGTTTTTGCAAATGGTGTGCGTTGCCTCCGTTATTATGCCCTTTTTGAAAAGGTAGATTATTTTGAAGAATAATGACATGATTCTGAAAACAAGCACTATAATTTTAATACACAAAACCATGATTTATACATATATATTTATCATGTCATATATAAAACAAGCTGTAGTGGTCTAAATGTGAAAGTGTTTTTCAAGCTTGAACGAACGTTCGTGTACTATTAACCAATAATTTTAGGATTTCAGAGGAACGTTCGTTGTCCATATTGAACGTTCGCAATACTATCTCACAGATGGCTTGCAGTGAATCAGACGCATGAAAGGTGTGAATAGTGCTACACGACACACAATGAACGTTCATATACTATGTTTTGAACATTCGTGGTAAAGATAGAAATATAGATGACTAAGGTAACCATCGAACATTCGTCTTCAAACCCTCCAAATAAAGTATTTGAACGTTCGTTGATCACAGGTTTTAAATAAAAGGATTTGGTTGAAAATGTGTTGTGATTGTTAAAACGTGCAATTTGAATGGCGAGTTACTTTGTCACTTCGATTAAAAATAATTTGCTTTTAATTAAGTGGGGTATTTCACTACTTGAAAAATCTAAATATTTTTCACTAATATTTAAGTCGGGGGCGTTACAAAATTTGGTTCACCATTTCAAAAATAGACTAATCTCATTTTGTCAAAATCAACTTTGACATAGCCATCAGAGATTCCTTCTCAGCCTAGGTAGTCGTGTTTCATGTCTCAGAAAGCTCCATTATCAAGGCGATCTCTCAAATCAATCCTCCTTATAATCCAAATTTTGAAAAAGCATTGACAGTTCGCCTTGCAGCTTTTCTAGCTCTCTTCAGCTCGAAAATTTCATAATTGAAGGCAACTCGCTCATTATTATTATTATGGCTCTCCAATACCCTTTCATTGTTCAAAATTGAAGAATTGAAAGCTTCATCTTTAATACAATCTCCTCTTTCCCCACTTCCTCCTTTTGTTAGCTAGGAAAGTTTTTTAAAAAAGAATTGTTAAAAAAATGCCAAGCAGCATTTGTCTTCTACCTCATATAGAAATGAGAAATGCAAAAAAAAAAAATCTTTATAACATACCAATAAAAGTCACCTCATATATTTTTTTTTTTGGAGGAGGCAAGAATTGGAATTTTGGAGTGTAACTGCTAAACAGCTAGTAGATGAGTGAGAAGTAGGTTGATGGATAGAGAAAAGGATTTCCGCATTTCTTGTTTTTTGAAATTGCTTTTTCCTTGTGACTGTGAGCCTGTGAGGTCTGTGAAGGTCCAGTCATTGTGACGCTCATGCCCTATGGTCCAAATCAAAATCTATCACGTTGGGAGCCTGGACAGCGCGTCTTCACGTGGCAATCTCACCTCAGAAGAAAAAAAAAGCACATATTTTTGTCCCTTTCCCTTTCCGATTGTCTGTCCTTGAAAAATGTTTCAAAATACTTTTCACCAATCGATGTGGGTAGAAGGGGAACGCAGGTATGAGTGTGAGATGGAGGAAAACTAGGGTTGGTCAAAGGGTTGGCGAGTCGGGTTCGGTCATTACACCGCTTGACCCCCAACCCGTTTATTTGCTCAAGCACGAATCACTTGACCTTTTATTAACGGTCAGACCACGACACGATTCGTTAATATTACGGGTTGATCGACGACACACCCGTTGTAACCGTTTATTTATACGGTTCCGTGTCGTGTCAACCCGAACCACATGACCGGTTTGCACGTTAGTATATACGGGTCAAAACTTACCCGACCGACGATCGACCCGGAACGACTCAGGTTTTTTTTTTTTTTTAATATTAAAGTTATAATTATTGTAATATCTAAAAATATTATAATAGCCTACTCCTTTTAACCAGGCATGGCCGTGTGAGCATGCCCTTACTTGTCTCTGATTTATTTTTGATTTTTTGATTTTGATTTTTTTGATTTGATTTTTGGGTTAATGAAATTAGCTAGTTTTAGACTTTTGGAAACAAAAAGTCAGGCATAATGTGGGCCTGATTGTTTTCAAAAGTTGGACAAAACGAATATAGTTTGTCATTTGATTTCCCGCTTGAGTATTAATTTATTCTCACTTTATAGATTATTATTATTTATTTGTTGTGAATGGTTAAAATTGCCCAAAACTGGGTTATGATGTCAAGATTGGGAATAATATATGCTTTTCTTATTTCATTAAATGTACTTTCATGTAATTTTTGGACAAATAAAATTACCTACACCCGTACTCCATGTCCTCGCTGTTCTCCAGATAATTTTGATTTATTGGCAAAGGCACAGAATTTTAGTTCATGCTTCATTCCTAATCGATTGGAAGACAAAATAAATTATATACCTGGGTTTCACTTTCTTTTTATTTTTTTTATTTTTATGTTTATTTATTAATTTAACCGGCGTTAAACGGGTCAACCCGCTAACCCGCCGGCGTTGACCCGGTTTTAACCCGTTTAGTTACCGGGTCATATAAACGTGGTCAACCCGTTGAGTCGGTATTCCCCGTTAAGCCAAACCCATACCCAACAAAATTTCGTGCGTGTTTTCGTCGGGTTCGCAGGTGTGCCAAAAAATTGCCATCTCTAGGAAAAACTTTGAAATGCAGAAAAACGAAAACACGGTTACAGACTTACAGTGGGAGAACACGTACGAAATAATTAATGGTTGGTTTGGTGATAAGAAATAACAATGATGCCTCTCGACACAGCCTTGGTTTTTCCCCTACAAAAGGAAGACACCAACCAAAGTTGAAAAAGCATTTAAAATAATAAATAAATAAATTCACCTTTTTTTTGAATTATCACCGCAAAGTTTAAAATATCTTAATAATTTTATTATTAAATATTTATATTATTACAATTAAGATTTGAGGTTAAATTAGACCGCAAAAAAGGTTAAATTTAAAATTTACCATTAATTATAAATAAAAAAAAAAAAAGATGACCCATCACGGCTAGACCACGCATGGTTCGTTATTTTTCTAAATTTTTCTAAGTATTTTATTATCATTTTGCCTTGCCTATTTAACGTGATTTATAATCTTTATTTAAATTTTTAGACGTTACAATTTACATATGTAACATTTCTTTAGGTTTTAATGCCTCCTAAGCATTTAGTTCAATATTTTTTATTATATAATTCCATCTAGAAGGATATTTGCCTATTTGAAGTATCTCTTCACTAGAAATTCGTTGTCTACTAGTACATGGTTTCTTGATTGCAACACATGGGTATATGTGCTAGCAAATGCCTCTCCCTTCTATTTATATGCTCCTGAAGCCTATTTGAAGATACATAGAATTTCTATGATGCTGTCATTAGCCTTTCAAACTACCGTCGTTGCCATTACATTTGCGAGTCGCCCATTATTGATGATCATGCTAACCGCCATTGTTGATTTACATAGCCCAATTTTCATACATGGGTATATGGCCCACAAATACATCTCTTTATATTTATATGCTCCTGAAGCCTATTTGAAGCTATAGAAAATTTCTATGATGCTGTCATTACCTTCAACTACCGTATTTGCATTACTTTTGCAAATCGTCATTATAATGATATACATGCTAATCACCATTGTTGATTTACATTGCTCCAATTTCATACATGGGTATTATAGGCCAACAAATACATCTCTTTTATTTATATGCTCTTGAAGCCTATTTGAAGCTACAGGGATTAAATATAATGCTATCCATTAGTCGTTTACTACCGTGTTTGCCATTACATTTGTCAAGTTGCCATTATTTATGATATCATTGCTAATTGCCATTGTTGATTTACATTGCTCAATTTTCATACATGGGTATATGGGCCAAAAGATACATCTCTTCATATTTATATGCTCCTGAAGCCTATTTGAAGCTACAGGAAATTTCTATAATCTCTCATTGACCTTCAACTATAGTGTTTGCCATTACATTTGCGAGTCGCCATTATGATTGATCTCGTGCTCATTCGCCATTGTTGATTTACATTACTCTGAAACCTTTATTTCTCTATCAATGACGGCAAGGTAAAAGTTTATATAAAATCATCATCGATCAAAATTGCAAAAGTATTATGTTTATATAATCATCTATTAAATCTAGAAGGACAACTCCACATCCCAAAGGGTATTTTACAAATGCCATTGACGACTTCATTAATTGGGTCACCTCTCTCTGTACTACCGACAGACTGTAACACGTTGTATTTATGTCAAACTATTCTCCATTTATAGTCATTAGTATATGTCATGAACTGTACGTTACCAATCCTTAAGAGATTTGCTGGTCGCCCAATTACTAGATTGCCATATTTATGCTAGATTAATAGCACTTTTACTAGCACAGTTGTCTCTTGAGCCTTTTTGCATGAATAGCCTGGCAATACAACTCGATGCAACCTTTCCATTGGTAAAAAAACCTTGACATCAAGGCGGTATATTGCCTCTCCCCTTTTGAGGCATCTTAAGATCTTGTTCCTCGACTGTTACGACTCAAGCAAAATAAGTCTGCTCCTCTGAGCATCTTAAAACCTTGCTCCCCGATCTGTTACGACCTCAAGGCGGTAGAAGTCCTTCCCTCTGAGGCATCTTAAGACCTTGCTCCCCGACTCTTATGACCTCAAGACGGTATAAGCGCCTCCCCCTCTGAGGGCATCTTAAGACCTTGCTCTCCGACTGGTTACAACCTCAAGCTGGTATATAGCCCTCCCCCTCTAAGACATCTTAAGATCTTTGCTCCCAGACCTAGCTGCCGAGGTGGTGTAAGTCCTCTCTCAGGGCATTTTAAGGCTCGTCGGGTAGGACGTTGCGATTGAGGCCATGTTAATACCTCTCCTCCAAGGCATCTTAAGACCTTGCCGTGTAAGACCTCTCATTCCGAAACATCTTAAGACCACATCGGTAATCTAGTTCCTTGGTAATTTCACTCCGAGAACCGCGTAAGACCTAGCTGCCGAGGCATGTAAGTTCTCTCTCTCAGAAGCATCTTAAGACCTCGTCGGGTAGGCACATTGCTGATGAGGGCCATGTAAGACCTCTCATTCCGAGACATCTTAAGACTTGGCCCTGCTAAGACCTCTCTCCTTCCAAGGCATCTTAAGACTATATCAGAGCCAGTTCTTCAGTAATTCACTCTCGAGAGAACGCATAAGACCTAGTTGCCGAGGCGATGTAAGTCCTCTCTCTCAGAGGCATCTTAAGACCTCGTCAGGTGGCACGCTGCTAATGAGGGCTATGTAAGACCTCTCTTCCTGAAGCATCTTAATGACCTAATCGATAGGATCGTCATCTTCTAGGTTGCTGGTCGCTAATTGCCAGTGCATCCCGACCCGCCAGGATGCCATCTTTATTTCGTCCTGATGCTAGACCACCCCAGTCGATCTTGCAACTGCGACCACACCGACTTGCAGGATCGCCAATCTAGTTTGCCGGGTCATTGAATCCTACATATCCTGACCTGCCAGGATCTCGCCATCTCATATTGCTGGTTGCTGTTCCACACGATCCTGACTCGCCATCTCTAACGCAAACCTTCCACTTAAGGCAGCGAAAGATCCTTGCCACTGAGGCAATCTAAGACTCTATAGCCATGCATCCTAAAGACCTTGTTCGAAGATTTCACATTCTCGTATCTTTGATGGAATCAGCGTCAATAGAGGCTACACGCAAGTTTTATAGAAAATCATAAATTTCTTTCTAGCAAGTCACTCACAAACATCTCTATAATTGACAGCATAAATAATTCAATTCCCATAAATTAGAATTTACTAATATCCAAAGAGAGTTGGGATCTTGTAGACCTAGAAAAAAATTCCAAGCAAGGCCCATCCGCGGCCCAGGCACAGCTGTTATATCAATTCACTAAAAAGAATTTACTAATTATTCAAAGGAGATGAGACAATTCCCTGTAGGACTAAACAGAAACTTCCAAGTGGATTGTGGATTGTTACGGATCAATTCCAAAGAGACCACGTCGCAATAGGAGATCTTTATAGATTAGGCTATTTTGAGGGTTGCGAACCTCATAAGGACTGTTTTAATTGGTGTTCATCCAAATACTCAGAATAATATGTCCTAATCTAACTCAAGAAGGTGTTGATTTGTTTGAAGAACTAGTTGAAGCTTAAATATTCGTATGGTAATTCAAGAAATAAACATAGGGATTAAATCCACCACAAACCTCATTCCAATGATTGTTCATACTTCATGTGTGGATTTTCAGTATACCACATTGTGAATTGTATGTGAATTGATTGTCAAATCATACGCGCCATCAATCAAGAAATTATGCTTTGTGTTTGAAGAAAGTGATATCAATCAATTGGTTACGGAATTCGATCACCTAAAACTTTTGTGATCAACATCCGCTTTCCCTAGCATTGACATATATATTTAATCTCTAAACATGCATACATATCTCAAGAAGCAATGAATAATCCATCCTAGGTTGGCATGAATCATCTACATAATAATGAGCTAAACTAAGATGTTTGCATTGAATTTATAACCCTAAGTATTATTACTCTCAAGCTTCTTGAATGAAATGTCATTTGATACCATTTGCTTAGCTATCAAGAGCTCCATAATCACAGAATAAAGATTGTTGTAAATTCATTCAGGTAAAAAACTACTCATAGACAAGATTGTGGACTCAAGAATGATTATTATTCATTGAAGAACAAATTTTAAAAGGTTTTTGCAATTCCTAAGCTAAACATATCATTCATGTATATCTAAATCCTAGCAAAAGATATACAAACTATATTCTATTCCAGGAAATTTGGTAGAGGGTTTCAATCAAATCCTTATGAATTTGAAATGGATTACGCCTACTCATAGAGAGTTGAAATTCCTATTAGGTTAGAGAATTCATCTCTAGATGTTCTTCTTCTCTGATCATGGCTTCAAAAATGATTCTCTGATGATGCTCCTTGCTTCTGCCGGCAC
>FXXK01005083.1:0-10136 GCA_900184695.1 Betula pendula | reverse complement strand
TTTTATTGTCTTTTTTATTTTCTTTCCTAAAACAAAATTATTAATAAAAAATAATTCAAACACATAAATATTATAATAAATATAGAAAGCGCTTAACTTTTATATTTTCATAAAACTTTCTAAAAAAAAAAAAATCTAAAAATATTAACAAGAGCTAAGGTGTTCTTTACATAGCTTCCAATGGGCATTTGGGCTGGACTGAATGATCATGTGAAAGCTTCCGCCCAAGCGTCCCAACGGTGGATTTCTAATTCTTTGGACTTTTTTTTTTTTTTAAGGGATTTTTTTTTTTTTTTTTTTTTGGAGATCTATTTATAAAAAATATGAATGTTTAAGGAAAATTTTTAAAATTTTGAGGAGATGAATGGGTCTGCCCTTTTACTATTAAGGCCAGTATCAAATATGAAAACGACGATATCAAGTCATGAAATGTTATTTTGTATTTTTTTAACACTTTTACTGACGTGATATATTTAATTTATTCTAGATTAAATTAATTAAAGAAAAAATAATATAATAAATTAAACCATATGACAGCAACTAAAATGCTAAAAAGGTACTATAATAGGCATTAGTATCAAGGGAAAGTCGGTATGTTGCTTCTCTTCTCCACGGCTCAGGTTTTTTCTTACGATGGACCCCACATGCAAGTGACCTGCCATTAGAAGAAACTTAGGTCTTACGGTAGGAATTGTATAATGACTACCACCAAGAAGACACACGAAAATGTAAATTCCTTAGAAGTTGTTCGTGATAATAATTAGTCTATATAGAATGATTTCTGTACATAAACTTGGTACCTATCCTGAATTTTATATTGACTCTGTTTATTAATTGCTTAGGCCTGTTTTAATGTTTTTTGTTTTGAAAAAAAAAAATGTTTTAATGTAATACTATGGTAAGAATTAATTTATGTGTGTTTGGCGTTTTTTTTTTAAAAAAAAATGTTAAGTTTTGAGAAAGGAAAAATAAAAGACAAAACAGAAAATTTTAACAGACAGAACCATTATTTAGTACATGTATTTTGTAAGTTCAATTAGGCCTTGCTCCCTTTTTATACACGTCTTGATTCTTTTGTAGATAGGAAAAGTCATGCATGAAACTTGTTTAGCTATACTTCCCTAAATTTTTAATAGATAATGTTTAGTATATTATATTTGTATTATAGATTAGTTAATCCCGTAATATTAATGTGGTAGCCTAATTTTTTTTTTAACAATATATTTTGAAATATTTATTAAAACTGTCACTTAATTTTTGTGAATAAAAATATAATTCATAGGCATTAAGTCTTTTTATAAACAAAAAAATAGTGGTATATCTTTGACCAAGTGAACAACCCATTTTAGATTATCTTTCATTTTTAATCTTGTAAATACTTTTAAACAATGATTTTGACCTTTTGTTGGTATATATATTGGGGGTGTTTGCAAGGAGGGGATTGGGGGTTAGGAGATGTGACTTTTGATGTGATATAAAGTAGAAAGGAATGTTGTAAATTTTTGTATGGAAGTGAAATTTTTTGTTTTTTAGTGAGTATTTTATTTGAATGGTAATAAAATATTTGATGGATATAAAATAAAAATAAAAAATTGTTAAAAGTGTTAATACGTAAAAAATAAAATATTTTTTAAAAAAAAAATCAAATTTTACTACGAACAGTCGCATCATTGCCAACGTCCCTTTATATAATTAAGGGTTCTTATTATTCCTCTCAAGCTTTGCTTGGAAATTCTGACGGGCATGTTTCAATTTCAACATAACCACGTACAATGTGATTGAATTAAAAAAAAAAAAAAAAAAAGGAGTAGACAGTACATGAATCTTCTAGATCTAGGAAACAGTGCACACGTACAGATGAATCTTCAAATTTCAACACACCAGTAAAGAGCCCTCAATTAGTCACATATCAATGGAATGGATTCATGTCCATGGTTTTTTTTCTTTTTTTGGTTTCTTTTGTAGTGGTCCATAAATCTATGGTTCACTAACAACGGTTTAAAACCATATTACGGACCATAAAGTCGTATTGCCCAGTCTTTGGTGAGCCAAATTTAAGTCAGATTGTAATTAGGCTCAAAATTGGGCAAGATGCATTCACATCTTATTAAATTGTATATATTTTGATAACAACGTGTTTTTTAATTTATTTTATTTAAAAATAATAATGCTATTTTAGACTGTTATATAAATTATCATACAACTTAATAAATAGCAATAAAAATCAGACTTAAATCAACACTTGTAAAAAAATAAACCAACGACTGATCTTCATAATCAACATCATTTCAATTATTATAAAAGTGAGATAACGTTACACATTAAAAATATAATATTTACAAATCAATATTTTTAAGACAACATTTCAATTTAATAAATCGAGTGAAAAAAAAAAAAAAAAAAAAAACCTTCATCATAATATATATGCTAGGAGTAATGATAATAGATAATGTCATCCTCATTTTTATTTTTGTGTCCACTAAATTGATGTGACTTTTAAAAAATAATCATTTAAAGTCAACCATTAATTTTGGTGAAACAAAATAAACCAAAAATTAACATATATAATTACCCATGATGGCTAAACATTGAAATTTTCTTTAAAAGTGAATTTTGGATGGGGACTTGAGAGTCAAGCTGGTGGTTGGTCCAATTTGTTTCTATTTAATGATGTAAGAATTTTCTTTCAATTTAAGCCAGCCACCAGCAGCGGCATTGACTCATGAAAAAGATTGTTAACAAATCCTCAGTTGGGAGGGGGTGAGTCGCGTCAAACTATTTTTCTGGTCTTGGCAAGCGCCCCCGCTTTGCTACGCATGAACCATGTAATTTTCTTTTTTTTTTTCTTTTTTAAGTGCTGAACCATGTAATTTTCAAGGCAACCGGATGATGACTTTCTTTGGGCTGTTGCTCTCACTTATCTTTTTGGTTTGAGTAATCGGTCACTCATTTCACATTATTGATGTAGAGGGCAACATTATTTTGTTTTTTTTTCAAAACAAAAACATTTGAAAAATTACTTTTACTTTTACTTTTAAGTAAGTTCAAAAACAAATTTTCCAGGGAAAAAAAAAAAAAAAAAAACACCATGTAAAGAGCAATTAACAAACGGTATTTTTCAGAATGGGTTCAAATTCTCACCTTTCCATATTGTGCTTCATGAATCATGAATGGTGAACATAGATTACATGCACTTACATGTAGTTATCATTGTATACTTGTATGTAGATAATTACATGTGGTGAAAAAGAAGCCGGCTTGATTCCCATTGTTTTCATGCAATCACAAAGTCCAAAAGTAAATTTCTTTATTGCTTGAAAAAAAAAAAAAAAAAACCTTCCCATTGACTAGCTGACTAAAAGTTGCTGGCAATGATGACCCACGTGATTAAAAATTATGCACACAACTAAAAAATGTCTTTGAAGGCCAAATATGGCCATTCTAGTAATTAAAAAAAGAAAAGAAAAGGGAAACTGAATAAAAAAACAGCTGTCCGATGGATGCTTCTAATTCTAAATACTCACCCTTACTTCCTATCAGAATTTCCCTTTCTTTTTTTAAATCAAACGTCAACTTTTCTAGTCAGTGTTCACATTGTTTGGAACCCTCTGAACTGACCCCCTTGTTTGGGCTTAGATTTTATGATCTATATGAACCCCACCAGACTCTCCCCGCCACCCTAATAAATAATTCTTCTTCCCTTGTTCTTTTAAACCGCTTGAAATTTCATTTCCCCATCTCCTATTTTTGTCAGAAACAGAGTCTGCATTCCTCCTCTGTTTCTTACTCTGCTTCTAAACAAGAGCTTGGTGAGCTTCAGTGACCTCCTATACAATTGAAGCTATGGAAATTGCAGGAAGACCCCCGGAGAAAATCGGCTAGCAAGGAATTCTCCAGCCAGAGAGGTCAGGTTAGGTTAGGATGTTCAAAAGATTGGTGAAGGAGTAAAGACTGCAGCATCAGCGGTTGCAGGGAATCAGCTGCTGTGGAGGCTCGGCACCGATTATTCAACAACCAAGCTCTATACCTTCAGAGGGGTATTCGGATACCTCACCCAGATAACAGAGTCACCCATTGTGTTCTTCGCAATGATTGCCTAGAAGCAGAATTTAAACTGTTTAGCATTGTTTAGCCTGCTTCTAAGAATACAGAGCGAAGAGGAATGAGGTCGATTTATAGCTATTAACTTTTACTTCTCTGTTTTTTCATTATTGTATATGAATAAAAGAATTTTTTGTAAATTATAGGTTTTACTGCTAGAATTTCACCTGCTTTTTCTATGTCATTATCAATTGCCTGAAGTTTTATGCACGTGATTAATGATAAAGCCATCTGTGTTACCATGTCTTCTTTTGGGTATTGAAAGCCGCTGATGAATTGTTGTTGGATTCTGAAATTTTGTTATTTATGATTGGATAAACTTTTATCTTCTTATGTTTTGGGTGTGATAATGAAAGTTAGAATTAAAGGAACCATGAATTTTTCATGTTTTTCCTTATGGCAAGGAAAGCATTTTTAATGAATAAATTATTTCCTGAGAAACCCCTTTCTGTTTCAAAGGCTCATGAGAAATAAATTCTTAATCTTTATTGAAGATAGTGATTGATGTGAACTTCTATTGAATGTGGCGATTTAATTATAGGAAAGTGATGATTTACTGAGCCTGGCTTATGCTTCGCGGAAAAATATAAGAGGGATAGAGAAAGGATTGACTTTGTGTACTTTGAGGCAGGTGATAGATTGGCTTCTTCTCATGTGGGAAAAAAAAAGAAAAAAAATGGCCATGATCCACCCATATTAGAGTATGGAACATGGGGTCCAAAGACCAAGATGATTGAGAGAAAATAATAGAGCTTTGAATATATATATATATATATAGTAGGCCATGTAATGAAAAATCAAAATAAATTTATGAAAGAGATGAGAGAGACAAAAAATTGCAAGGGTTAGAGTGACGTCAATAAAGAAAAAGCCTAAAAGGATTTCCAAAAATTAATTTAATGGTTGTTAACGATTGTATATGATGTTTTGTCCTATTTGAAATTATATCAATGCCTCTTGGAAATAGAAAAGTTTATTTAATTCATTTAGACTGGTGTGCTATTTATGAATTACATTGTGCCTAAGAAACAGAAAAATCAAAGTAAGATATATATTCTCCTTCTGTGGCTGGAAGTCATAGTTTGTGGGGACTGAACAATTTGCAAAAAATATTATCCTTTGAGAGAGAGAGAGAGAGAGAGATAGAGTTGAGGAGGATTTCATGTGGTTGGAATGTATGGTTTATGGGGGCAATCAATTCATGACAATTGCAAAATACATCCTCCAAAAACAAAGAGAAAGATAAAAAAAAAGAGAGGAAGATAAAGAAAAAAAAATTATGTACAAAAGAGTTTAGTAGAGATTGAAAAAAAAAAAAAAAATTGTATCTTTATGTTTTAATTGGGATGAGAAATGTTTTTTTTAGGAGAACTCCTTAATTATCATGCATTTTCAATCTCCCGTTAAACTAGAAAAATTTGTAACGTGGAGTTTTTAAGCTATTGCCCCTTTTCATTTAATCTATCTGTTAGCGATTTTATGTTAAACCTAAGTGAGAAAGCAAAATGACAAAAATATCGCTTTATAATAAAAAAAAAAAATCCCTTTATACAATTCTGTTTTTATTTTTTTGTGTTTATATGGAATTACGATTTTTTTAGCATTTTTAATCGAAGGATTATACATTAGTTTTATAAATTTTATGAAGAATAGAAGCAAACATTTTACATGTTACATGGTTTACGAATAAATTTAACGGAATGAATAACATGAAAGAGGTTAAAAGATTAAAACACTGCATTGCAAATTTTTAAATGGTACCTCAAGATGGACAAATGATTTTTTTTTTTTCTTCTCTTCATGCGGCCGGCCTGTCCATTTGTTGAACTAAACAAAGTTCTACGACACCTATCTTTCGAGTGTTGTTTTCTCTTTGTTCGTCTGTTATTTTTTTTTTTTTATAATTATATATATTATATTATTTCAAAGAAAAGATTCAGATCCTGTATATTCCTTTCCCCTCATTACGAAAAATATTAATTCTGTTTAAAGCACTCCTTTTATTATTTATTATTATTATTATGAAGTTGCTTGCAAACTTTTGGAGATTCCACATCAGTGCATGGATTCCTCTTGTCCGTAATTAAAAGTTGGAATAAAATAACAAAGCACAATCTCCTTTGCTGGAGTTTTAAGCCGAATACATTGATACAATTGAAGACATGACAATAAAAACAGCTATAAATAATTAGACGCACGTCTTTCAAGGGAAGAAAGCAGATTTTGAACATAACCTCCTTAAAATTATTATGTAACTGTACAATGTAGTCGCAAGCAGCCAATGAATCTTTTTTAGGATCCCGTGTGCAACTTATAATTGTCCTTTTTAATCAATTTTATTCGTGTTGAAAAGGCATATATGATTTGGCTTTTAGTAGATATATACCATTTGATATGGACCAATGGTGTGCCGTGTTGGCTGCAATTTCATATTCGATGCGCATTATAAAAGGTTTTTGATAGAACCTATTTTATCTGAATAGGTGTCTAAGCACGTGACTTTATTAAGTTTTACTGGGGGGTTCTGGTCGTAATTATTTGCTTCGATATATTGTAAATGGGAATACATTGCCAGGGAATTCAATCGCCATTTTAATAATAGTAAAAAGGCGCCTTCCTTTGTGGACTCCGAATTTCCTTAAAGCCCTAGCTTTTAGAATTTTTAAAGGTTTTTTAGTTTTGAAAAACCATGGGACCTTTAAGTGTCTTTTTTTGGTATTGGAAAGATAAACAAGAGTTCACCAAATTTTTTAACATGTTTTAGAAACCAAGATGAAATAATACAGAAAAAAAAAAAAAACAGTTTAAGAACAGAAAAGCTACTTTGAATGGTCGAACCACTTGGCCGTCCCTGGTTTCAAAATTGCCCCTCCAGGGTTTTAGGTTTATTTCATATTTCAATTTTATGGCTTTTTTTTATTTCCTATTTTGTAAGCCATGGGCCCTTTGGCTTTGCTAGTAGCTTTTTTTCTTAAAAATGCCTTCGCAGTTCTCTCCCAGTCCCCCCGGTGCATTGCCTTTTTCTTGGAATTTATGTATCATAAATTCTGGTCACCCCAACCTTATTTTTCGTTCCTTTAAATGTAATCATCACTTTTTTTTTCCATGAAAAGAAAAAGATAATGAAAGAAAATAAAAGGAAATAACAAATAAAGTTAAATAGAGAACAAATAATTTTTTAGTTGGTTTGGATTTAAATATATGAACTTTATGTTTCCCAGAAAAAAATAAAGTTTTATAAAGGTTTACATTGGCTATTTAATTCAACTTATAATAATACAATACAATAACTCTTATTTATAAAAAGAGAAATTGAAAAGTTAAATAAGGTTAATGAAATAATCAACTATTAACAATCAAATATATCACAAATAATTAGAATTAAATCAAAATATGCCCCTCTAATAGTCCGATTTTTCTCATTTCTTCACCCATTTGGTTGTTCACAAAAATATCCCAAAAAATGAGAGAGAGAAGAGAGAAAAGTTCGCCACCATGGGATGAAAAAATCTAAACTGGTGGATGGCCATGTTTCCATAGGAAAGTTTGTAAGTCGAAATTGGTTAATAGCCGGAATCTAAAATGAAAACTGTGGTGTATTTGTGAGCATGGAGATTCATACTCCTAAATCATTCTTACGGGTAAACAACTGTCAAAAGAGTTTTGAAGAACTAAGATAAACAATTTTTAAAAGAAAATCATTTGGACAAAAATGAACTCTCAACATTTTTTTCCTTAAAAGTTAATTCAATTAAACCAAATACCAAATAAATGTTTTTTTTTACCTTTTTCTCTCACAAATTTACCATTTAATTCATTTTTTTTTTTCCCAATAAAAAAACCATTACCAACACAACACCATGAATAATATGCTTTGTTTTTTTGAGAAGAGAAGGGGTTTATTATAAAGCAAAAAACACATGGGAATATATTATGGCTGTTCTTTAAATTTCCTTTTTTTTTCTTTTTCTTTTTGTAGTTCTGAAAAATTTTTTCTCCTGTCCCTGGATTTTTTGAAAGTTTGTTTTAACAGACAACAAGCCCCACACCACACCCAAATATCCACTTGTCGATTCCCACAAAAAAGGTGCGCGGGTTCCCACACACTATCAAGCGCCCTGAATTTTTCCATTCAAAAAATTTGTTCCTCGGTAGGGTGGACTTTTTCTTTTTTTTGAAAAACCCCCAATGCAACCATAAAATGAATGTGCCTATACAAAATTTTGGTCCTAATTTCCACAAAAATTTTCGTGTTCACACAGTCACCATCTTTGGTGGAAAAAAAAAATCACGCCTCGCCGGTTGCTTCATTATAATTATTATTAGAACCCAAACTTGGTTCACTTCTCACCGAAGCCAGCCTTTTACACTTGGTGTTTGGTTCCTTTCGATCTTTCCCCTAGAATCAAGACGCGTTTCAAATATTCACAAATCTATATTCCCACAAGCCCACAGATCAATAACGAATGGAAAATGAAAACAAAAAAAAGCGCAGTTGAAAAAAGAAAAGGCTGCTTTTAACAAATAGAGCCAATTGCTCCTTCGTTATTGGGCTGGCTTATTTTTCCCTTGTTTCAAACACCATGATGTCGTACCTTTTTTTTTTTTTTTTTTTTTCTTGTTTTATTAGAGAGTAGTGATTCAGGTAAGCCCATACTGAAATGAACAGTATTTCAGCCTGAGCTGGATGAGATTAAAAAAAAAAAAAAAATTATTTTTTTAATACATGAAGCCCACAAAATACTATTTATGTGCATGAACTAAAATATTGTTCATTTCAACCCAGACTTATGTTTATATTTACAGTTTATTAGATGATGAGGCAAAATACCTTGAAAATGTATGCAATCCGTGTATGTCGTAATTCAAGTCCTACACGATTTCTTATTTTCCAAAACCATGATGTCGTACCTTTTTTTTTGTCCTAAGCCATTATGTCATGGGTTTCGAGAGTACTGTGTTTAGCTTCTGCAGTTTTGCAAGCCAAACACACATTTTTAAACAAAATTATGAAAAATACTTTTGTTTGGGAGTGTATTTGAAAAAAAAAACAAAAACAAAAAAATTCACATTTTTCGTATAGCACACAAACAGGAAAGTTTTTAAAAATACACAATTTTAAAAATTGTTTAAGGCACTATTTTTTTAAATCTCATATTTTATCAAACGTTTAATTGTATTTTTAAGATTAAGTTTTCTTTAATTACGTTTTGAAATGACTACTTTTTTTCTTCTTCAAAATGTCACGTTTTAAAATCATTAAACAAAAAGAATACTAAGTACTAAAGTTACATAAAGCTAGATGAATAGTTAGGTGAAGAATTCTTTCATGTATCGAACCCAATTAATATTAAAAACATTGATTATTCTAGAAGTGCACCCATACAAACGTTTACACAATTTATGGTGGCCAATGATCCTCAAATAAGCCATTTTAGGGTTAAAATTTAATATTATTGAATTTAACGTCATAAATGATGTCACATTACTTACTTATCAAAAAAAAAAGATGTCACATTATTAAATTTTTTAAATTATGTGCCAACATATTTATCACGACTCCATTTAATAGAACAACATTAAATTATAATCATAAAATGAAGATGATTCTCACTTCAGAAAAGAAGAAGATGATTCTATTTATTTACGGTGAGTCTGCTTTGGGAGGAGACTGAATCATAGAGGCGGGTATTAAGACATTGGGCATCTCTTTGACCCTATAAAGTGACATTCCAACCTTAAAATCTTCAGATTCCGTGGCATGCAAGTCAACGTTGAAAAGCCTGTCAATCTCTTTCTGCTGGTCTGTAATGGAGAAGCTAGAGCATAAAATTAAAGCCATCAGCAACACAACAAGAACCCCAACTGAGAATTTCTTAATAGAAGCTGCCATCTTAAGCCCCTTTTTTTCAAGAAATGTTTCAATGAAGTTCCAAGTGAAAAAGGGAATTCAAAAGTGGTGGGAGAGATTTTACAAGAATGGAGGTATCTTTGTATTGAGGGTTTTCCAAATATAGCCCGATTTTCAGTGGTTC
>FXXK01005070.1:0-15037 GCA_900184695.1 Betula pendula | reverse complement strand
AAAGGAGAAGAAGACTTAAGATGACTTGGCTGTATATTTCGCTCAGCGCGATTTGTTATGCAGACGACCAGAGGAGTAAGCATCCTCATTGCCCATCGATATGCAACCAAAAGCGTGCGAAGGTAGAGGTCAATCAATGCTGATTGTGTGCAGCATGCTAACAGTTGTCAGTCGAAAGACAACACATGGCATTCTCGGGAGACGTTGCTTGTGGTCTATCTCAAACACCTAGATCCGGTTTCTGTGTATATATGAGTAGTCGAACCGAAAGTCAAAATAGGTGGCTAGACTTCAAATCTGGGCAAATTTACTTCGATGGTTGCTCTAAATAAAACTCCCTCGCCAAAGCCTAAAGGCTTAATCTAGTTTTTTTGTTTCGTTCTGTATCTCTGTACATGATATTCACTTCGTCTAACGAAGATCTATCTGTATTAGCTCCATAGTAGATCAAGAAATGGCAAAAGATGGATAGCAGTTAGAATTTAGACGGAACCAAGATAATATTGGGAGCGATTTGTGACGCCAAACCTTTACGATCATTCAACAAAAAACAATATCACACGTTCAAACGATAGATCTGCCTCTGTGCCAAGCTATCGGCGTCACAAGGCGCAAACTTGATCACCAAAGATATCCACAGAGACCTCCTCTTGTTCGCAGTGTCGATGATTCACTGAACCAGAAGTAAGACTGCACGACAATCGGGACAAGAAGAGTGATACTTTGTGGACGATTGCGCACGAGGTGGTCGAGCGATAAGCTCTTCAATGCAAAACTGCAGATGCCTTGCGAGTTGCGAGGGTGATCGATCACAAAAGGACCAATCGGCGTACAATACACCGAACTCTCCCATTTCGCCCACCTAGATCTTTAGCTTCGCCCGAGAGCGCTGCTCTGCGAGCAATGTATCTTCATTTACCTCTACAAGATTCGCCAAGAAAGTGTCCATGAAAAGACACGGCTACAAGCTGACAGCCGCCAGAGTGGCCTAAGCGAACGACCAGAGGCAAGCTCTCTACGGCCAGGAGGGTGCATCGCGCCTGAATCAGTCAAGAGTCAGTCTGATCTGGTCAAATTATCCAAAGTGATCACCAAAGTTCCAAACGCAATGACGGAGATTGCAGGTTGGCTCTGCGAATTCAAATGAACGCATCAAACCTGACTGCAAATGCAACTGCAATAGCTCCATCGATATAACTATACGTCGCTAATATTAACTCAATATTCTTGAACAGAGGTAACCTCGAAAGTTTTGCTATCACGCACAAACTAATCTATTGCCTCAACTCCAACAGCCTGATTGGTACTGGGTTCAAGAATTTGACATCGTCTATAAATTTCTTCCATGCATCGAAGGTAACACAACTCTATTTCTCGCGAAGATATGCTCTTCCGTCCCATGCATTTTATCTGATAGCACTTCTATATTTCTGCCTCAATTTCTCATCTTGCTGTCAATCCAGAGCTGATGAGTCTCGGTCCGATAGAGGATGATCATGTTAGGGAAGGCTGCTAGACTTCATCAAGCTGGATGGAAACCGTTAGCAGCTTCAAAAATTGAAACGCTCTACTATAATTCCGATCACTTTTCGATAGGCGCCATACTAACCGGAATATTGTGCTGAACGTTGGTCTCTCTCTCGTCTCTATCGCCTCTGATACTATCTGCGCTATTCGTGTAGTGCCTCGCAACATTGCATAAGAACATTGATAAATAATCGGAATGTGAGCTTAGCGATACCACGCTAAATTTGGGTCAATTTCTCGATGACACAAAGAGTAAGATGAATAAGGATCATACAATCGATAGGAGCATATATTTAACTGACAGAGATATCATCTAGTCAACCTCATTCCATCAAGACAGATATCTATTGTTCGTGACAAGCGAGTGGTGTCGACTAATAGAGTATATCGTCTAAGAACAAGAGATTCTTTTTTTTCTAGTCGAATCTATAGCTAGTTGCTAGCTATATTGGCCAGATTACGCAAGAAAAAGATAGGTTGTGCAAGCAGAACGAAATCTTTCGTGGTCCACTACCAGCGACTTTTATAAGATTGGTCGGCATACTGTGCAAGCGCATGCACATGAACCTGAAATAGAGCTCCTACATCTAAATAATAAGTCTGAGTCCGCGCTGATGCACGTAGTTAACGAAACCGATAAAGTGTGACTTGTAAGGTAACTTTCATATTCGCGCGATATTGGGCATACAGGCTTGGCCACCGACCTGGCAATAGTTATTGTTGGAGAATCACTACACTTATCAGAGCGATGGGGCGATCGATTCTCGACTTGGGCCCATTACAACCCAGAGTATATTCATTTGTCCTAGCAAAACTCTAAAGGATGGAGCAATACATCGTCGTGAATCAGCCCTTCGAGCCACAATCTAGGCTGGTTAGACGACAGTAGACTGGTTGGAGATTTTAAACCAAAAGTACACGTGGATGGTAGGGTTTTCTTTGATGAGCTTGAAGGCTAACAGACGATGACAAAAATTGAAGGAGATCCAGCTTTATGGAGTGCAGCCCTTTTATCGTGCACTAATGAGAAAGATGACAATCATATCACACTGAACTTCGATAAAACTTATTTCTTCGATCTACATTCCGATGTCACATCGTAAATAGATCTCTATTCTGGCAGTTTGGAAGGAGACCAACGATCCCCGTCGAGCAACAATAATAACTTGAGGACGTGAAGCTGAGGATAGTAGTAAGAAATTGATTGAATTTGCTCGAACCCAACGAGAGGATTGAGAGTTGACCTGAAAAACGAAAGAATTAAATTGTGTTTTTGTTTAACAGACACATTTTTGTCTGATTAAATCAAAGTGAACTTCATCTGGCATTGAGTTGTGTAGAATTTTAAGTTTGTCAATGAACAGTTCCTCTCTGTTTTAAAAAGTCGGCAGAAAGCTATTGGATTTGCGAATAATGCGATCATGTCGAAATCTCACCAGAGAATTAATGCTATCTGGAAGACCGTCTAGTTTCAAAGCGGCTCCAATTCGGTTAGTAGTCAAGAGTATTTATTGTCATCTAATAAGTTTTCGAACTTGAAGAGAAAAACTCATCCCTTTGTAGATCTTTTGCATCCAAATTATATGTTAGCGGCTCCCAACCTGCTAAATTTCGAAGACGACCCAATGATTATCTCCAGGACGACGGATACAGGCTCAACTGATTCGCCCCAAGGTTGAGCTGCCAGAATAATGTAGTCGTAACCAGGGGCCACCTGCTCTCGGTTGAGTAAACATTTTGATCTCCTCTGTGAATCAGTCCCGCTGACACTTTTTCACACTCTAAACCCACTTCTGTCTACTGGGGTCAGCTTAGTGTGCCAATATTGGGCAACTTGATCCAAAAGTATCTTTACCAAACAAGGAATCCTAAGACCGATTAGAGCCCGCACTATGGCCTTCGCAATCTGTGAAAACTTGGTTTTGTAAGCAAATAATTTAATTGGCTCTCAGCGATTAGAACTGCATTTGATGTTTTAACATTCTCATTTTCTCACCGAAAACGCAATAACGCTAATTGTAAATTTTGACATCTCTTGCGCTTCTCGAGATAATGGTACCAGAAACTTTTTTGGTTTTCGGTTTACATAATGAGCAAAGGCAACTCAAGAAAGCAATGCTGACCATGGTGAGTTTTTAATCTCTCGCTTTGCTAGAGTTGCAAAGGAGGTGGAGCGTTCTCTTCCTTCTTTGGTTTCTGTTCCAGATTATTCAAATCGCTTAAAAAGAGGGTAGAGCTGGATAAGATCCTGGGCGCAAAATTTTAATAACTTAAACAATCCTGGTTTGAGCTTGAATCGACATGGCGCTTCGGTTTGCCTGTTGATTCAATATTTCCTTGACATTGGTTTGATTTGGCTTACTCACCGGTCGCAATAGTTGCTTTTGACTGGAAATGATGGAAGGCTGTTGTTGTGGCGAGTGTAGAGGAGACTTGCGGTTCAACCGAGGCTTATTTTGATCTTAGATCTCTCGCTAGAAGTGGATAGTTGGCTTGAAATTCGTACTGATGAGACTTGATGCGGCTAATGTGATTTGAATGCAGTAGACAATCATGGCGACCTGTTGCTGATTGCCTCATTTGACGTCTGGTTGTTACACATTGCTTGAGCGCACCTGGTTGAAATTAAAGTGGCGCTTCCGGTTGTTGCGCCGATCGTGGCTGGAGCGGCAATTGCTGCTGTTGTTTGTTGCTGTACCCCCAAAATTGGTTACAATAACCTCTATTCTGTTTGTTAATGTTAACGCTCGAGTTACAGATATTGTTTTTTCTAGCTTGAGCAAAGTGGGGAGACAATGTCTCGACATTCTTCGATACTTCCCAGAGAACGAATTCTTTCGATCGGCATGATTTGATTATCATCAGTTAACTCGCGTCTTAAAATCAAGCTTGTACTCTTTGAATAAACGTTGAGCAAAGATAGAAATTCACTCGAGTTGTGTCTGAAGCCCAAAAAACAGAGATAATTTGGCCTTCGATGTCTCGTAACCTCAACCTGTCCTCTTTCCTAATTTCCGATACGGTTGTCCAAGGCCTGCTGAGAGGATTTTTACTCTAAGCTGCTTTTTAAGGGGGTCTTCACAAACACCTTAATTTAGATAATTGACCATGGCGACTTATGTAGAGCACATTTTCCGCACAATCTGTGTTCAAAGCTGAGCATTGGTTTCGTCGTAGCTTCTTGGAATTAATGATCAACCGATTGGAAAAACGAGATTCATGGAATACATCAGTGCATTATGTCATAGGTCACGGTATCTAGAAATATCTAGACCAAGGCTTGAGAAATCGCTTTGAGCCTGTAATTCCTTCCACCGTCCACTCCATCTGGAAGCGCTGATTGAGTTCGCAAGTGCGGAGAGAGGGACAATACATTGCGGGGTGCCTGAAACTTACGCGCTCTGAATGAGATTTCCAAACGAGCGAAATTTTGCGATCAGATATTCACGTACCTTAGACGATGAAATAATGCCTTAATCCGAATTTATGTTTTTCATTCACTCGATTTAAAATACGAGCTCAAACTTTGATTCGTCCACACCACTCCAGAACTAAAATTGAAATTAATAAATCTACGAACACTAATCAAAAGTTCAAAACCTAACTCGACACGATGAAGCAAATTTTCCACATTGATAGTGACAGTGGCTTTCTTTCGCTCTGGCTTTCAGAAAGCCGCCAAAAATACGCTCTTGAATTAGAGAAGCAACGATTCACTACTGTCACGATAGGAGGGTGACGATACTTGATACTCTGAAGAAGGCTGTGCTTAAAAAAAAACCAAGAATCAGCATCGAGGATCAAGCTTGACTGTATCATGTAGGCGCACAGGCAATCACTGGGATATAAAGAGCCTGAGCCAGCTAAAGCCGAGCCTGCAGGAAACGGTATCAAATTTGTTGGCTGCCAACCGTTTGGACCTAAAGGAGTATCCGCCATCCAGAAAGACGGCAAAAAACTGGAGGTATTTATAGTTTTATGGGCGCGCCCGATTGCCTCATTGAGGAAGTTATATCCGGAGGAGGTTCAACTTTTCTTCCGTGATTTCGAGCTTCAAAAATGAAAGATACTGAGCTTCGAGCTTTACCAAATCGGCTATTATGACCAATTAATCATTAAACCCACATTACAAATTGAGACTAGCATAAAAACTATTTCATCCTAGAAGACGCTGTCAGATAGTCTCAAGATGCATGGTGACAAAAAACTGTGGGTTTGTTTTCCATATATGCAGCTCGACTATCACAGAGGCAGCTTGTGCTGTTTTTTCACAAAATGAGACAATTTATTTCAAAGAGCAAATACGGAGGGTCAATTCTTTTCTCGTAAACGCCCCAAATTAAATGAAAAAAGAAAGAATTAGAGAAAATCTTAGGTATGCTTCACAAATATGAATTGATTAACAAAATCCTTCTATCATCCGAAAAAACCGTAGACCCGCTAGGTAGTTCCCTTCCAGCTTGGTTTTTACTTGCTAGTCGAATGAATTTGCATAAAGTCAATTTTCCATCAAACGTAATTCGCGCGAAGTAATTAATTCAGCGAATGGAATCTTGATTCTTTCGATTACACATTGGTGTAACGATTGAAATTCTATTTGTTATTCACCTTTGATTCCTAATGCAACAGGTTCTTCCATTCTTTTCATCGGGCCTTACGGTTCGCAGTGTTAATTCCGATTGCATTTTCAATCTTAAGCTATGGAAATTCAATCTCGATTTAGCGCAAGCTTTGTTCATTTGCCAAGAGAAGCGACAGCATTTCATGTTCCGGTAGAGTCTTGACAAGAGTTATTTCGATGAGTTTGAATACGCATGCAACTGTGTAAAGATCCCCATTCATGCTATCCAGAAGAGAATCAACATACCGGTCGAGGACAAACAGTACTTTGGACAGGCGTTGAGGCTCACCGATGGTGGCCAAGAAAATGCTCGAACTTTGCCTCGAATCCAATGAAGGACTGACAATCAAAGATAAATTGTAGAACACGGTTTGCAGATTTATCGATCTGGTTATGGATATTGTTCGACAATTAACACTTCTCCGGTGGCAACTAAATTTCTTTTTTAAATCGCATAGCTACTAGACTAGACTACCAAGGAAACAAAGACGTCCACGAGTACGTAGCGAATAAATTTTTTAAATTGGTAGGAGTGTGGGGCGGTTATTGATTGATTTTACCTTGATCGTTAATTGTAATAGCATCTCTCTCACAATGTCGGCCATGAGGCTTTGCTGATCAGAAAAGATGTTGATCGTCCAAAAGACTAATGCTTGCTTGGTAAGACAATCAATCTGTAGCCCGACTGCCAATCACTGGTAATAGCTAGAGGTTTTGCTGTCATCTGTGAGTTCGAACTCAAAAGAGGAAACCTTCTATCCCTCAGGTCTTTGTTTCATGATCCTAAGCCGTCTCCTGCCCGTAACATTTAATCGTCATCGAGTTGTTTCCTGAAAGACTGGATATGGGCTCCTTGTCGCCCAAGGTAGAGGCAATCAAGAAATGTAGCGGCCTTCGAGAGGCACTGGCTTTCATAAGCTGCTACAACTTCGTGATTTTTCTGTGATGGGTCTGTCACCTTTGTGATACAGCTTTGGATCCTCATTACTGTAGCCCCCAATTTAGAAGGATATTGGATCATGCAGTCTTTTGATACTGTCGGCTACCTGGTCGAAGTGCCCGCAACTCACCTGTATTGAGTATATGGAACCGGTTACCTTGGTGCCAAACGATGGCCTCCGAAAGGAAGAGGCTTCCGATGGCATACAGGCAAAGGACTAAGGCGATGATCTGCTTCCATGGTTGTTGTGAAAGTTTACTCTAAGTGTTGAAGCTCAGTAAATATAGAATAGGCGTTCAAGATAATGGTTCAAGGATTGAAATGTTGTGAGTTAAACCTAGACAAAACACGCACATATTTATATACACCTTCTATTTACTGGTTCCAACAGTTTAGTAGCTATCGCTAAATAGCAGCTATCGATGCAAATAATCGATAGTTTGCCCCCGCATGGACAAAATTGAATTCGACCCACCAGGATTTTCTATCCAATTTAAAGCTGCTTTATTCATTGGATCATTTTACCAAAACGTCATGCTTGAAATCATCTTCTATCGTAATAACCTCTCTTAAACTGAATAAATAATTTCAAGTACGACGAAGAACCCACGGTAAATTAATTTTGTTGCCTGTCTCTTTTATTTGTAGATTATTCAAAGTTCGATCCAGTGAGGGAGGCGTCCTGTTTTTGTTCGGCCAAGGCACACGATATTCCTTGGCAGAGCCTTCAGGGCTTTCATGTCGTTTTATGGCTTACAAGGCATCGCAAGAGTAGCTACCACTTGGAAAGATTAGCGCAATATGGGACCCAAAGGCAGGAGGAGCTGGTCCGCGGTTGATGAAAGGATTCTTCTCCTCTGGGCTTGAAGCAAGGAAAAGAGGTTGCGAACGCGGAGACTCCTTGTTGCGAGACGACATTGAGGATAATCGAAATCCAAATTGTCAAACTTGTTAAGGCACAGTCCGGAGTTAGAGCCCATGTCCGCTAGTCTACGGGTAAATGTTAGGAACGACGCGAACACAAGCGAAAGAGACTCTCGAATTAGAGAATCGGTAATGTTTAGAGGGACTTTTTCCCCAACGAGCTGCCCAAAAACCGGAGGAGGTAGTAGAGCGGCTAGCAATAACCAAGTACCAATCCTTTCAAGCGGGAATTGATCAAGGCTTGGCTCCGTCTTAAAATGACGATACTCATAGTTTGGACGAGAAGAGGCTCGGCAAAGATCAATCAATTAGCGTAAAGTTGGCGGCTCAGGCTTTACTAGGCTCCAAACATGGGATTATTTTTCTGGCAACAAACGACGGAGACTCTAATGCGTTGGACGACGAGGGATTGACTGCACGTGGATCTCCGGAAGACGGGCTGTTTTGAATAGAATTAATGACCAGGGACCATGCGGCTCGTGTAATATTTTCGGCCACAACAGTGTTTGTTACGCAGTTTCAGTATTGCTCAAGAGTCTGGCCAGTTAGAATTTCCTTCCCGAGCGTATCCGCTGGACTGCGGCGAACGGTCAAATTTTGATGAGGCTGCCGAGGCGGCCGTCCTGCTGACTGACTGTTGCGAATTTTAACGGAAGATCGGTTTCGAGCTTGGAGGTCAACTATCCCTATCCGAGGAAGGCCGAATTTGTGCTATGATGAGGATATACATCCGAAAAGATGGGGCTACTTGAGTGTTTGAACAGGAAGATGGGCAGGCCCTGTCGAAATAGAGCACCGAAAAAGATCAATGAGCATTGCCAGATTTAGACCAGTGTATATAGGCGATTGGCGCTTTCCATAGACTTCATGAATATGCGTCAGCGGTTGTACTTGACGGACACCAACTGCCGTAGGATTGTTCGGCAACGCTCTGGGGATCGTAGATGGGTCGCGGACGGAGATGGACTTACTGGCTACTCGAGGAAACCTCTTCGTGGTCGACTAAGGGTTTAAGGCGCTACTACGAGCTAAATACAAGACGGAACACTGTTTTTTGCGCTGGAACTGAGGTTGTGCGTGCTGCCAGGTGGAAGGAAAGAGGATCTTTAGTCTCGAGGGTAATGTTTATATACGACCCGGTTGTTGGTTAACCCTAGAGAATTATCCGATCGGTCAGGAAAATATTGAAAGAAATCCTACAACCGGATAATTTTGCTCTAGAATTGATGTTCCCAAAACGAACATTTATAATGTAAGAGTAGTATCTAGAAAAGTAGTAGGTCAATTTTTTACCTCTAATTTGTCCTTGAGTTATCTTTTGTGTTTATTGAATTTTCTCATGACTCATCTGTAAAAATTGTTCTTAAAAATTTGTTGAATTAGATGGAAGAAAGATTTGAAACATGAGACCGATTGAATGCGTCTAAAATTTCGAGCAAAAATTGTTTTGCCACACATCCAAATTGGAACTTATATTGCATGCGGGCCATTCATTTATGAACCTTTTTCAATACTAGCAAAAAAACGGACCAACTATTCCAAGAGAGGCGCCTCTTCCGGTTGCTGAGCATAATTTATTTCTGCTGTATCTGGCTAGGTGTTGTTCGTTGCAACTTTTTTCCTATGCTCATCTGCTGGCCAACTGTTGGCGCAATCTTAATTTCAAGAAAAAAATTTTTAGACCGAATCAGGCGGCCCGTGGCAACTAGAATGCATTTCGACGTTCTAGGTTTCTCAGAATTGCTCAAAAACACCGGGACGCTATTTGAATTTTCTCTCACTCTTTTGGTTCTCGAGATAATTGACTCAAATTTTCGGCAGTCATACTTCCGATTGTTGCACTGCCAACAATCTGCAGGCAAAACGAAGCAGATTCGAGCTCGTTGCGCCGAGATGTAGTTGCCCCAAGATTCACCGGAAGTGGCGCCGAATGCAAAAGTGGTTTGCTTTTTCCAAAATCTGAAAGCGTTTCTCGATACAAGTTGAATATTCATCGACCATTCCAAAGGATCAGATTTTTATTTGGCAAAAGTCAATGAGCAATCGAATTTTGTCGGTCTCACCCAAAATGCCATCGAGTTTCACTGTAGCGTACCCTTGTAGTCTGAATCTTGAACGGCAAATTTTAATACTACCATCACTATCAAACGGATGTTGAAGATTCCCTTTGAAAAACAAACGCTTATTTTGCGAGCTGAGGAACTTGGAGAAGCTGGTGTTAGACTGATTAATCTTTGCATTAATCCAGCGGTAGGTTTTAGGGTTGAATTGAAAATGAAAGAATAGATTACGCCTGTTGTTAGGTGTGAGTTTGAACTAATCTAATTTAAGCGGCACTATCCTAATTTGACAACGAGGCTCGATGGGTCTTTAGAAATGAATTCTGGGTTGTTCGAGCGCACTGCCACTCGTTTGGATAAAAGAGCGAACCAGCTATTGCAAGGTGTTTGTTTGCAAAAATTAACCGAAGCAACATCTCTATTAAATTCCAAACTAACAAAGATTTGTGTCTCTTCCTTTTGAGGATGCATTGTACATGTTAGTTCTATAGCGACCTCTACATTGTTCAAAAGTGCAGTAACTCTAATAGAAATCTTTCTGCAATAAGTTCGATTTGAACCGAGAGAGAAAAAGGATAGTTTTTCCCAGCTAACCATAGTTGTGATATTCTCTCGACAATCCTGGGCGCTTTCAGATCGACAAGATTCGGTATCTATCATCTTATCGTTCAAGATGAAACTTGTCCATTGAATAAACATGACGAGGAACATATTCCTCACAACTGGCGCGAACTGTGTATACTGAAATTCTGCGGTGAGGAAGGTTTCCTTGTAAAGAGAAATCAATCTACTGTAGTTCTTGAAAAATGAAGTGAAATGATCGTCAACAATGACCAATTAGACATATCTATAAGTGCTACAACCGGTGAAGAACTAGTTGAGATTGCAGCACTACCGAGGAAAATCTCTGTCTCGCGCGGACCTCAAGATTCCGGACCCAGAAACTTTCAGTCAGAGCTCGACTTGAGCACCATTAACGGCATTGAGTTTTAATTTTCCGTTTTTGAACAATGAAGTAGACGTCATTCAATGTTGGAGGTTACGACAGCTAGACTTTAATGGACAATTTGATCAAGTCTGCGACAAGCTCCACCAATTTCGCAACATTGTCCTCCTTGGCGCCGAGGAACAAGTTGTTATTGAGCCATTGTCGGTGTTGGACTTTCAGGCGCAGAATCTTATTATCAACAAGAAGCTTCTCCGATTCGGGCGCCTGGTTGAGCTTGAATCGAGCATCGTTAATCAATCTCCCCCTTGACAATGGTTGATTGGCTACTCACCGGTCGCAGTTGCTTTTGACTGGAAATGATGGAAGTTGTTGTTGTTTTTGTGCCGAGTAGGAGACTTGCAGTTCGACCGAAGCTTATTTTGATTCGATACTCTCCGCTAGAAAGGATGAAGTTGGCTTGAAATCGGCGGAAAATCGCACTGAGGAGAACTTGATGCGACTGATGTCCGATATTGGATGCAGCTTTATCAAGGGTGCTCTCTGCTCGTCCAGCAAGAGATGGATAAACATCCCACATTGCGGTGAATTTTGATACAACTTACATGTCGAAATGCACTACGATCATACTGAAAGGATCTCCATTCTGCTATCCAGAAGTGGCTCAGGGTTCCTGCATAGGGACACACAATAGTCTTCATGAGGAGTGAAGCTCGTTGATAGTACAAAAAATGTTAGAACTTTGCTCGAATCAACAATAGGATTGAGAGTTGACTTGAAAACGAGATTGATATTTTGTGGTTGAGTTTACACAGACACATTTTTGCTGATTTACTGACTGGAATTATATTTTTAGTGACAATGGATGTATAGACACCGCTACGTTATTCATCTTACGCCATCCTGAAATCTCCTGCAAAGTATTAGCTACGTGAATTTATTCTAGTTAATTGAAAAATCAAATGTCACTTAACAATTTGAGTGGTCATCAGATCAGTTCTTGACTCAATGAAAAATGGAACTGAACACGAAGCGTAACAGAATCGTCCTTGGGTCTCCGTTAGTTCTGCTTATTTTAATTGTCCCCATTTTAGCCCCTCAAGCACAAAATCATGCTCATTGATGTCGAGGTACCTGAGGCCGGCCAACATCAGGCCTCGCAAAGTCTACGAGCGACCTTGCCTTGGTCACTTTTCTCTGCTACTTTTAAAATTAAACTTTTTGACCAGTCAAAACTCGACTGGTTATATGCCGCTTCGAACTCAATCAGTCGGCTTCATTCGACCAAAGTACGATGAGTCAAAAGGCTCACTTGGACGCAAAATGTGCAAAGATAAGAATTTGCTCTAATACTAGGAATTTTCATCACCAAATCAACGAAGTTTTTGAATTCGATCGATTGGTTAAGCAAATGGTCAAGTTAAAAGCTGCATAATTGATAAACAGCATTTGAAATAAGCGTCGACTAGTAAAATTCACTATGCGTGTTATTCTAGAGGAGTTACATTGGCTACTCCTTGGGACACAACCGCAGGGAGAGAAACCTTGTCGCTAAGCTGATTGTATTGGATTTGGAAGTTGAGATAGAGGAAAATAGACAGGTGATAAGACAGGAAAGATTCAGTAGCTCAGCGAAATTATTGTGGATCGCTATGCTCATGAATTTCAACCTTCCCGGTCAAGTCCATGGATCGCCATTTTTTGACTATTTTTGAGATTTTTAAACCTGTAAAAACACAATTCGAGTTGGAGGGTTCTGGTTGAGGAACAATAATTTACAAAAATTTTAAGAAAAATAAATAGCATTTTAATCATTAAGATAACGACTCGAATTCAACTAACTGTGAATCAATCATACTTTCACAGCTCAAAAACAGCTCAGCCACGTTACAATTTACTGGTTTCCACAAAAATAGTTAGAATTTCAACGTTTCCTTAAGCGAAGTTTTCAACTCTGGAAGGTCGTGAAGCTTCAGTGGTAGTAAGAAATTGACCAAACTCTGCTCGGAGCCCATGAAAGGTTTTGGTGTTGACCTGGAGACGAAAGAAAAAATTTTAGTTTGCTCGGCAACATATTTTATTGATTTTTCGAGTGACTTATCTGGAATTTGATATCTCCGTGACAATAAGCGCTCGATATCAGTTCTCGCTCAAGACATCGGCATCATGCTACCTGATTGAACAGGGACGAGCCGCCAAGATATCATCTCAAGAATTTACTGCTTGTTTGGTAAGACCAAGTCTGTATAACCGCCCTATTTGATAGTAGCAGAGTTTTTGGTTATCGTTAGTTAGCTCAAACTCGAAGAGAAAACTCTTCCCTTGTAGATCTTTTGCTTCAATGATCAACGTTTCCCTGTCCGTAACATTCAGTGTCATCGAGTTGTTTCTGAAACTACTGTTATGGCTCCCTGGTCGCGCAGTGGTGGAGGCATCAGAATAATGTTGTATTGGTCCAGGAGCACCGGTTTTTTCCAATTGATCGACGTTTTGATCTCCTCAGTGATTGGTCTGTCGCCTTTGAGATACAGTCTTTGTCCTCAATTTGTACCGTGTCAAGCTGATACATTCTTTCAAGACAGAGATGGTGGTCCTTATTGAACCAGAATGGGTCCAGCGTGCGTTTCTCGAGTATGTGCAACTCTAATCTGGTTTTAATTTCAGCCTCCTGAAATCATTACCTGCGAGGCCACAGCCAATACTAAGGTCACTACTTGCTCAGAGTCATTCGTTGAATTAGCAAATATCGGTGATCTCAAGCTCGATGTTGATGTTGTTAATGAAGTTTTATTTCGCTTCCGATTATACGCGATCCTCATTTCCATCTACACTTAATTTTGTAGCGCAACTTGCCCGCCGAGGCACTGCATCGAGACTCCTAACCAGACCTGGGAAATTATGCAAGCCTGGTTTCCCGAGATGAACACAGGTTGACGAGGATATTTTCCAGAAAGTTCAAAATCATTGATAGGCATGACTCATCATTTTTATTCGCTTATTATGAGCTTGAAAAAAGTAACGAAATTTTGCTACAGCAATCTCATGCATCTCACTCCAAACCTCCAGCCTATCGCTTCACGATTATCGATCTAGTTTTCATGTCGAGAACATACTTTTTTCCGAGCTGCCTTTCCAGCATACGTCCTCTAAGCGTCAATTTTACGTGCAAATCATTGTCCTGCCAAAGGCTGGATCATGGAGGTTTCACCTCAGCGCGGGTGGCCAGTCAATTGTCTAATATACCAATGCGTCATCAACAATGGTATTCTCTCTTGTCCTTATCATGCTAGAGGAGTCAAAAACTTTCATAAATAGTAATTGAGCTTGGAAACTCATATTCGGTAGTCAAATCTAGATAAATACAAACATACACATATTCCATAACAACAGATATTTGTAAATTTTGAAATTGAGAATGAAGCAGGTTATTCTCATCGATTTTGCTAGTTAGCCTGGTTTTGTTCAAGCCACTAGCGCCTTTGAGGTCGGCTTACGTGTTCAAGGCAGAACTGATACATCAAGTTCAATAATATCGACCCCGAGTAGAACAACCGTTGGTGACTTAAGGAACATCCATTAAGAGAATTGGGCACAGTTGGAGGACAACGTTGTTGAGAATCACACAGCTTATCAGAGCGAATGGGCGATCGATTCCTCGACTTGGCCCATTCAACCCAGAGTATATTCATTTGTTACCTAGCAAAACCTCTAAGATTGGAGCATACATCGTCCGTAATCAGCCTTCGAGCCACAAATCTAGGCTGGTTTGACGACATTGACTGTGGATGATTTAAACAAAAGTACACCGGTGAATGTAGGTTTTCTTTGATGAGCTTGAGCTAACATGACATGACAACATTGAAGGAGATCAGCTTTATGGAGGTGCGCCTTTTCGGCACTATGAGAAAGATGACATCCATATCACACTGAATTCGATAAAACTATTTCTTCGATCTAATGTCCGATGCAATCGTAAAAAGATCTCTATTCTGGCAGTTTGTGAAGGAGACAGATCCCGT
>FXXK01005050.1:0-12182 GCA_900184695.1 Betula pendula | reverse complement strand
GATATTGTAGTCATGATTACTTTAATTACTTTCATAACTTGAGCAATTAGTGTGGATTAAAAATATGATTTTTAGTATTTTAGCCCAAAAAGAGAAATGAGACTAACAAATGATTAAAATTTATGTGTTCAAATGCTGGGTATCTGAATTTATCCAAATGATGATTTGGCTCAAAGTCACAGAGTTAACATAAAATCTAACTGTTATGCTCAAGAATTTTGTAATCACCTCTATCTTGAAAATAGTCATGTTTCTATTGGTAGTGCTGTACAACATGAAATGAAGCATGAATTTTTATAGGGTAGCATAATGGACTTGCAATTTCATGTACGGCACATTTTTTTTTTTTTTTTTTTAAACTAAATAACAACAAATACATGCTAACATAAAGCTTCCCAATAAACTTTAATTGTTCCTATGTAAACAATGAGAAAAATAAGTAGAGGATTAGAGAGTCTGGGTGTGAGAAAACATAAACTTATGATGCAGAAGATTGAAAAAATGCAACTAAACTATGAAGTAAAAACTACTACTAAAATTGAAGTTGGTTCGTGTGTTTGGAGATCCTGATCACAGATTCTCAAATATAAATCATTTTAAGCTCAAAATTTTCCAGATGGTTTCTGCTCCTTTTTTAAAAAAATTAATTCTTAAGTTTTCAATTTTTGGTGCTGAGATATTAGATGGTGAGAATTTATTGGGGTATAAAGTTCACAACATGCTTCATTCTTAGTTTCATAACATAAATTAGTTCAATAGTCATTAGCTGTCATTCTATATCATCATTGTTAGGATCATAAACATGCTTCTATAGGGTTAGAAACATTGAATGAGTTCGTTTTTAATCAAGTTTGGTCTGTCTCCTTGATTTCCCATCATCATCCAATGCAGGTTGCTTAACAATGTTGAGATGTTCGCTCATTGTTCTATTTCAAAATGTAGGCTTCATGATTCCATTCCTGAATTAATTCAAGATTAAGTGCTAAATGGTCGTCCTAAACGGATTTTAGTGCTTGATTGTGCATAGGTTGGTGTTCAAGAATAATCCACTAGAAGTATTTATCAACTTGACTAACACTCTCTACTATCCCGTCTCGGTTAAGCAGATTGGTCTGCAAGTTGGAATTTGGTGGGTTTTATTCCCAAGACCAACTGTTCATAAACAAGTAGGGTATGTTAAAACAGCTTAAAAAAGTCAATAATGTTTTATAGTTCTAGAATACTAAGTGTATGGAGTAGTAGGAAAGATCTGGTCTTTATGCTTTAGGATTTTTCTGTTGATTATAGGATTTACGTGCTCTGTAAAAAATGCTTTTGTTTTCAACAGCAAGCTTCCGCTTTACAGTGCAAGTCTTCAAATTTTTTGCATATGATGGGTTGATGGTGGATTAAATAGAGAATATTTAGGTCTATTATATAGTATCTTTATTCATTCATTTTTAAAAACTCACACACTTTTAACTCTTGCTCTTAATGACTCACTTTTTTAGGTGCTAGCACTTGGCGTGAATTCTCGGTCTTCATACGCTCTCTATTTGTTTCTTCTCTTTCTTATTTACTTATTTCTTGATCTACACAATTATCCGTCTTCATTACTAGTTTATCATCGCTTTCACGGAGGGACGGGTCTTTGGAATCTCAGGCGGTTTTGGGTGTCTTGTTGAGTGTTTTGGGTGCTCTTGGCTTTGTTGGAGACTGCTTATGCTATATAATTACAAATATTGCTCTGTTTGACTCTTGCTAAAGACGTGGTTGCTATTGGATAGTTCCTTGATGTTGTTGATAAGATGTGATTCTTTTTTGTAGTTTATGGTTTACTGGTGGGTTCATTAACCCTTGCCTCTAGCCCTATAGCGAAGAGTTAGTGATCTCTCGGGTTAGGTTGAGGTGCTGGCTAGAACTGTCTGATATTCGCTTTGCTTTCTTATTTTTTTAGTGTGAGAAAATTCATCTACAATATGCAGCTCGGAGCGTTTGGGTTATCCGGATCTTTATACCTTGATTAACGCTTCAACTTTATGGCTTTTTTTAACTTTTGGATCTTTTTGAGCTCTGAGTTCGATTTTTGGCTTTAGATACTCGAGCCTCTTTGGATGTTTTGAGCCAAGCATGTTTGAGCCCGTCACTGACTCGAATGACATTAGTTTCCAACTAGCTCGATCTTAGCCAACCCTTCAATTGAGCCGAGTTCGAACAAGCATTTCATATACTCCGCTCGACTCTAGCTCGGCTTCAATTGTCGCTTCCGAAATGAGCCAGTCCAAAATTTCAAAAGCATCTCATTGATCTCTGATCTATAGGCTTAGCGATTTTGCCTAATTCATGGTTTGATTTGGGTATTGGATCTTAAGTAAATGGCGTTGAGATGTCATTCTAAAACATTGTTCTTTTCTGATGACAAGTGGATATGGCCCGTGGAGGCTATATCATTAGAAGAGATTGCCTTATATAGGGGTTGAATTGTTTTCTGTTAAATGAGAGATTAGTTTATACCGCTAACATAGATACCTTTGGGGTGTTATAGAAATAACATGAGAGGTGTTGTAAATTTAAGAACTTTCGAAATTTCAAGATATAATGCATTGTGGTGTTATATATTCGTATGATATTTGGGTATGACGTGGGTTATTGGCTCGATCCCTCATTTGCGCATACTCCTAATGAGTGAGCATATGGAAATGTGGTGGGCACAGATCCTTCCAGAGTTATAGGCCGTGTGTTTGGTTGCTATTCTATATACAGAGATGGGTACTCTCCTGGGATTCTAGTGTGTTCTAGAGCATATATTAGCCGTTTGAGGTTATCTATTGAGTTCAGATTGTTTCCATTGGCTATTTCCAATTGTAATGCCGTTTTGATAGTTCTCAGATTGTTTTGGGCAATCGCGAACGGAATTTTAGGCAGTTGTTCATATCTTCTTCCTTATGTGATATAGTCCCGTGCTCCTATTCATAGATCAGTTTTGTTCTTATGTCATGGTCTCGCCTCCGTGGGTTTATTTGATGGTGTCCACGAGCATTTTTTGTTTCTGGTTTCGGACCGGTAAAATCGTTCAGCCGATAGCATGATTATTTTGGAATTCGATGTGTATCTGTAGAGGCCGTTCGATTGAAAACTTACCCATTCGAAGGGCGGAACGTAATATAGCTCTGGATTTGATCCTCTCAGCTCATTTCTCTCTTTTCTCCCTTCACACATTTCCTCCATTTCTCTCTCCTAGGGTGCCCAAACCTAGTGTTTGATCTTTTGGAAGTTGCGATCGTCATTCTAGACACCAAAATCGTAATCTCTGGTGCCAGAAGGTTTTCTACGGTCATTTCGAGGTAAAAATTTTGGAACCCTATTCCTTAATGCTTAAGCTATATTCTTGAATGTATAGCTTATTGTTGGTTTTTCCTTAGGTTCTATTGGTGAACATGTACTCATTGGTTAGTTCTGTATGTGCATGAACCTCCGAATTCTTTGAGATTTAGGTAAGAAGTCTAAACCCTAATTTTCTATAGTTTGGTATTTTGGGGTTTTGGTGATGTTTAACCTTAATATTTCCAAAGGGGTTAATTAGTAGGGTATTTCCTATGCTATTTGGACCCTAGAATTCTATGGTTGCTTATAGCTAACTTTGATTCTTGTACTTTCAACGTATTATGGTGTTGGATATAGAGTATTAGTCTGTAATTGTGATGTTTTAGCAATGTTGTTTATGCAGCGGGCTGTTAAACTTCCCCGCTACTAGTTAACTCCAACAAGTGAAAGGGTAAATTATTTATAGCTTACTGAGAATGATAACCTTTAAATGTTTAGTAAATCTTTTATTTACTAAAAAAAGAATAATTTTCTAATGAGTTTGATGAATGAATGGTTATTAAAGAACAACTAATGTAATTTATAATAATTAGTTTTGCTTCGATTATTTTTATGTTTGAAAATGAATCTTTGATAGTAATTTTTTTTGCATGGTAATATTATTTGAGTTCGATGAAAAGACATAGAAAATGATTTATGGACCGTGTGATAATAACTTAAAAAGTGCTTATTTTTCTCTATTAAATAGCATTTATCATTCTATTTATTTAATTATTGCATTTTATAATTAATTTTTGGAATAAATGTTTAATTTCTAATCTTGAGTTTAAATAGATACATTAGAAAGGAATTAAATGTTTATGTAGGAATGTGAAGATAATAAAAAAACATAAATTGTTCTACACAATTCCTATGTGAGACCAGCTAAAAGAAAGGAGCCAAAAGGTGGGCCATGATATGGATTTCTTCTTTAATGATTGTAGGTGTTATTGGTGCGAGTAAAATTCATGAAGATATGGACTCAAAGAAAACCGTGGTAGTAAAAAGATAGACAAATAAGAAAGAATGTGAATAAGAGGCTGTAGGAATCAATAGAAAAAGTTTCCATTTTCTCTTGATATTAAGAGCTGCACGACACAAATTTGATGGAGAAGCAGACGTGGCACAGAAGGAAGAAGGTTGAAGAGAAAAGACGCGAATGAAGGAGGCTTCTTAATTTGATTTTTTGTTTTCTCGTCACGAGGAGAACGTAGGGTTAGGGAGGCTCTAGATTTGTTTTTACAATTTCTTGCAAGACAGTGAATTGGTTTAATTTTATTTTTTCAGTTCTTTTCCTTTTATAGTTTTGATTTTAGTACTTTTGTTATGGAGATTTATTTCATAGTTATGAGTGGCAATTTCTAGCTAAGGCTAGGGGTGAAGCCTAGTATTTTATTATGTTTCTTGAAACCATTTGTTTGTTTCTTCATAAATTAATGATTAATTTTTCGGATGATTTATTTGAGAATAGTTTACATCTTACAAGTTTATTTGATTCATTATGATTTTTTGTTTATATCAAATGCTTACTTTGTTTGATTTGTTATGATTCGCAAATATAGTGAATGTTTAATTTATTGTAACATTGTTATTAAAATCAAATTCTCACCAACCCATATTTAATTTATCTTTATTTTTATTAGTGCTTAATTGTTTTATCTTCTGATTAGGAGAGTTGATTCTCTACCTAGTTGTATTAAAAATATGTCTCAAGAATATGTAATAAAATGCTAGGTGGATCTCTAAAGCCATAGTATTTCCCACCAATTTTCTCAAACTCTTTATAATTAATTTAGTTTAGTTGCTTTAAGTTTATTTTATAATTAATTATCTCTATCACTCCACTTTATAAGTGGAAAACAATTCAATTTATTTTTTTTTGCAGAATAATAGAATTTTTACTTAGTGTCTACCATTCCCTGTGGATCGACCTCGTGCTTATCGAGATTTTATTACTTGTGATAGCCTACACTTTGGTTTGCACTCTTTTTGGCTCAATAAGTTTTTGGCGCCGTTGCCGAGGAATTGTGTCTAAGATCCCAAGTTAAATTTCTATTATTTTTTTTATTTTTATTTTTATTTAATTTTTTTTTTCTTTTTGGTAGGTATTAAATCTCAAGCCACTACAGCTAAGGGGAGTATAAATTTTTGAAAAATTTATAAATTCTCATAAACTCTCCAGGTAATATTGTTATATTTTGGCAGCTTAGAGATTTAATCTTTTCCTTTTGTATGAGCGTTTGACATCGCGATCATACAAATAGGTTGTACAAAGTAGAGTCATAAATTTTTTCGTTAGAATTGCCTAATTCTTTCATAGAAATTTTTAATGACTCTATAAAAATGGCTGATGATGAGCAAAGTAATCATGGGGATGACTTGGAAAATCAAGTTGACCAACCTGCCAGAACCCTTAGAGATTATTTGCAGCCTATAAGAACAAGTACCCCCTCTTGCGTGGTATTCCCGCCAATGCAAGAAACTTTGATATTAAACCTGGGGTAATTCAATTGCTGCCAAAGTTTCATGCGCTTAATTCTGAAAGCCCATATATGCACCTTAAGGAATTTGACGAAGTCATTGCCACTTTGCATCTTAACAATGTTACTAATGATGTTATTAAGTTGACCTTATTTCTTTTTTCTTTGAAGGAGAAAGCCAAATCTTGGCTACCCTCCTTGAGGCCTAGTACCATAGAAACATGGCAAGTGATGACTAGAGAATTTCTAAAAAAGTTTTTCCCAACTCATAAAACCAACACTGAGAAGGAACATAATGAACTTTGCCATAAAGGAAAATGAAACTTTTTTTCAATGCTGTGAAAGGTTTAAGGAGCTTTTACTTGCATGCCCACATCATGGGTATGAAACATGGCAGATGATTAGTTTTTTCTATGATAGTTTGTCCTCAAGCATGAGGCAATTTGTAGAAATGATGTGTAATGGTGAATTTATAAATAAAGCACCTGATGAGGCTTGGGATTATTTTGATCTTTTAGCTGAAAATGCTCAAGTGTGGGACACCATAGAGAGGACTAATAAGACAAAACCTGGATCTATTGCTAGGGGAGGTTTATATCACATTAAGGAAGAAGATGATGTAAATATCTGTCTTGCCAAACTAACTAGAAAGGTAGAGGCCATGGAGTTGACTAAAGTAGATGTGGCAAAGATGTCTGCACCTACTGAGAGTAATTGTGGAATTTGTGAGACCAATACACACTAGACCAAGGATTGTCCCACAATTCCTGTATTTCAAGAGGTATTGCATGATGCGGCCAATGCATACCAATGATCATTTAATTCACCTTATTTTGAGACTTACAATCCCAATTGGCGAAATCACCCCAACTTTAGTCGGAGGAACGGTCCATCTGCCAATGAACCCCAAAGATCTTCTTCTCATGATCCTTACGTGCCACCACATAAGAAGACTTTAGAGGACACTTTGCAAGCCTTCATACAAGGCCAAACCCAAATCAACCAAAATACCATGCAGAATATTCAAGAGTTGAAAAACTCGGTTGATAGAGTTGAGTCACATTTGAATGCAAGGGAGAAATGAATGTTTCTAGCTCAACCTCAACCTAACCCAAGGACTCAAAGTGGGGTTAATGAAATCATAAATAATCAAGTGGAACATGGTAAGTCAGTCACCGTCCTTAGGAGTAGAAAAATAGTTAATAAAGAAATTCCAACAAAGGTTTCACAGCCTAAGGAAAACTCGGAAACCAAGGATGATTACAAGCCTAGTTATGTGGATGATGTTAAGGAGAGAGTCTATAAGCTTGTTGCCCATTTTCCCCAAAGGTTGCTTGCACCTAAAAAGGGGACAAAAAGTCAGGATATTTTAAAAGTGTTTAAACAAGTAAAGATAAATATTCTTCTATTAGATGCCATCCATCAAATTCCATCATATGCAAAAAATTTGAAGGATCTTTGCACTTTAAAGCGGAAGCTTTCTGTGAAAACAAAAGCATTTTTTACAGAGCACGTAAGTGCTATAATTCAACAGAAAATTCCTTTAAAGCATAAAGATCCAGGATCTCCTACTACTCCATACATCGTAGGTGATTCTAGAAGTGATAAAACATTAGTTGACTTAAGGGCTGGTGTTAATCTATTACCCTACTTGGTTTATGAACAGTTGGGTCTTGGGGAATTAAAACCCACCAAAGTTGTTCTTCAACTTGCAGACCAATCTGTCGTTATACCGAGAGGGATAGTAGAGGATGTGTTAGTTCAAGTGGATAAATTTTACTTTCATGTGGATTTTATTGTCTTGGATACACAACCTATTGCACAATCAAGCACTAAAGTTCCTGTTATTTTGGGACGACCATTTTTAGCTACTTCTAATGCTTTGATTAATTGCAGGAATGGAATCATGAAGCCTACATTTGGAAATATGACAATTGAGCTGAACATCTTCAACATTTGTAAGCAACCTGTCATTGATGATGATGGGGAAATTCATGAGGTAGACATGATCCAAACTTTAGTAGAAGATAACGTTACTCATTCAATGTTTTCTAATCCTATAGAAGCATGTTTATTGGATCCTAACAATGATGATANTTATACCGAGAGGGATTAGTAGAGGATGTTTAGTTCAAGTGGATAAATTTTACTTTCATGTGGATTTTATTGTCTTGGATACACAACCTATTGCACAATCAAGCACTAAAGTTCCTGTTATTTTGGGACGACCATTTTTAGCTACTTCTAATGCTTTGATTAATTGCAGGAATGGAATCATGAAGCCTACATTTGGAAATATGACAATTGAGCTGAACATCTTCAACATTTGTAAGCAACCTGTCATTGATGATGATGGGGAAATTCATGAGGTAGACATGATCCAAACTTTAGTAGAAGATAACGTTACTCATTCAATGTTTTCTAATCCTATAGAAGCATGTTTATTGGATCCTAACAATGATGATATAGAATTGGACATGTCTAATGCTATTTTGGAAGCTAATATGTTGATGGAAACTAATGAATGGAAGTCATGTTTTGAGGACTTGTTTATACCCAATAAATCTCATCCATCTAATATCTCAGCACCAAAAATTGAAAACCTTAAGAATGGTAATTTTTTTTAAAAAAGAGGCATGAAACCATTCTTTGAAGAATTTGAGCTTAAAGATGAGTTTATGATTTGATGAATCTTGTTTATCAGGATCTGCCAAACACACGAACTCAACTTGCAATTGTAGTAGTAGTGTTTACGTCATAGTTTAGGTTGCATTTTTGTTTCTAATTTTTCTTGCAGGTCATAAGTTTTAGTTTTCTTTCATCACCTCAAGGTACTCTCCTTAATCTCTACTTATTTGCTTCATTTTGTTACATTAGGAACAATGTAAGTTTTAGGTTGGGGGGAGGAGTTTGATATGTTTGATGCATGTTATTTTTGTTGTTTATTTTATGTTTGAAAAAAAAAAAAAAAATTGTTTCCTTAGCATGAATTTTGCGTTTTAAGCTCATTATGCTACTCCTATTAAAGAATTTCATTGCTTTCATGCTCTATTTGTTGTACATGCACTTAGCCATAGAAACATGACTATTTGTTAAGGATAGAGGTGATTTACAAAATCTTGAGGATAACATTGTGGAGATTTTTTTTTAACTCTTGTGAGTTTTGAGCCAATCATTCATTGTGAGGGTAAATTTTCATGATATCCCATTTCATTTGGAAGCACATAAATTTTATTCATTGTGTTAGTCTCATTGTTCTTTCTTTTGGCTAAATACTAAAAATCATTATTGTTTATGTCCACACTTAATTTGTCAAGTTATGAATGTTGAAAAACTATACGAATCTTTGAGAGATGAGATTAGGCCATTTTTCTTTACTTTGAGCCCCAACTTTCTTTTCGTGATACATCATCGCTAGTTACCCCATTGAGCCTTATGATTAACATTTCTTTCTTTAACCCTTTTCCAAAATGTTTCAAGAATAAATTCAAGTAATGTATCTCAATGTGGTGGCATATGANGGGTAAATTTTCATGATATCCCATTTCATTTGGAAGCACATAAATTTTATTCATTGTGTTAGTCTCATTGTTCTTTCTTTTGGCTAAATACTAAAAATCATTATTGTTTATGCCACACTTAATTTGTCAAGTTATGAATGTTGAAAAACTATACGAATCTTTGAGAGATGAGATTAGGCCATTTTTCTTTACTTTGAGCCCCAACTTTCTTTTCGTGATACATCATCGCTAGTTACCCCATTGAGCCTTATGATTAACATTTCTTTCTTTAACCCTTTTCCAAAATGTTTCAAGAATAAATTCAAGTAATGTATCTCAATGTGGTGGCATATGATTCAAAAAAAAAAAAGAAAAAAAAGAAAAGAGTTGGTGATCAAGGTTGAAAAGTGCATTATTCAAAGAAATGATGTGTTATTGAAGAAAAATTAAAAGGAGAAATTTATTGAAAAATACAAAAGAAGCTAAAGTTTCAATTATTCTTGAAAACACTTTTCATTTTTACCATTATCCTTTTTGTTATTTATTTCCCTCTTCTTAATCATACATTACGTCCCAATAAAGCCCTTATTTGATCTTGAGGATTGTATGGTTCAGACTTGTTCATGACTAATCAATGAGTGTGGTGTAAATTATTTTCGGCATCATTTCATGAGACTACTTATTATTTCTTTATTAAGCGATTTTTCATATGATTTATATGTGAGATATTTGATTTTGCGTACATTATTCCACTTAAATGTACTTGAGAGTGTTACACCCATTTCAGAGTGATTTCAATTGTTGAGTGTTAACACCAATAAAATTTGAATCAAAATATTCTTTCCAATAGAAATTCGAGGTCATATTTATCTGGACACTGAGAGTGTGTTTGTGTTGGCTAAATATTTTCACTCACATTGAGCATTGAGAGCATGTGAAATTTATTTGGTAGTTGTTAGTGTTTTGACTTTGAACTAATTTTTGTTGATAAAAAAAAAATTAATTTCTTGAGTTTCTTTTTTGTTTTGAGTCGCTTGAATTGCTAGGGATTAGCAATAAGTTGGTTAGAGGGGTGTGATAATAGCTTAAAAGTGCCTATTTTCTCTATTAAAATAAGCATTATCATACTCTATTTTATTCTAATTCTTGTATTTTATAATTAATTTTGGAATAGTGTTTAATTTCTAATCTTGAGTTTAAATAATATATTAATGAAAGGAATTATGTTTATGTAGGGGAAGATAGATAAAAGAAAACATGAATTGTTACTACACAATTCCTACGTGAGCCAAGCTAAAAGAAAGGAGCCAAGAGGTGGGGTCCATGACTTGGATCTTCTTTAATGATGTGTAGTGTTATTGTGCGAGTAAAATTCATGAAGATATGGGACTCAAAGAAAACTGTATAGTAAAAAGATAGACAAATACGAGAAGAAGAAGAAGAAGATAGGAGGGTTGTACGAAATCAAATAGAAAAAGGTTTCTTCTCTTGATATAAGGAGCTGCACAATACAAATTCGAGGGAGAAGCAGACGTGCACAAAAGGAAAAGGCTGAAGAGAAACAGACGTGAACGAAGGAGGCTTCTTAATTTGATTTTTGTTTTTCTCTCACGGGTAGGATCGCACAGGTGTGGGAGACTCTGGATTTGTTTTTATAATTTTTTCTGCAAGATAATGAATTGGTTTATTTTATTTTTCAGTTCATTTCCTTTTATAGTTTGATGTTTAGTACTTTGATTATAGAATTTATTTTCATAGTTATGAGTGGCTAACTTTCTAGCTAAGGCTAGGGGTGAAGCCTAGTATTTTTATTATGTGTTCTTGAGACCATTTTGCTTGTTCTTCATACATTAATGATTAAATTTTTGGGATGATTTTAATTTGAGAATAGTTTCATCTTACAAGTTTATTTTGATTCATTATAATTTTTGTTTATATCAAATGCTTACTTTGTTTGATTTGTTATGATTCAGAAATATAGTGAATGCTTAATTTATTGTAACATTGTTATTAAAATCAAATTCTCACCAACCCATATTTAATTTATCTTTATTTTATTAGTGCATAATTATTTAATCTTCCGATTAGGAGAGTTGATTCTCTACCTAGTTGTGTTAAAAATATGTTTCAAGAATACGTAATAGAATGTTAGGTGGATCCCTAAAGCCTTAGTATTTCCCATCAATTTCTTCAAACTCTTTATAATTAATTTAGTTTAGTTGCTTTAAGTTTATTTTATAATTAATCATTTTCATCCCTCCACTTTATAAGTGGAAAACAATTCAATTTATTTTTTTGCACAATAATAGGATTTTTACTTAGTGTCTACCATTCCCTGTGGATCGACCTCGTGTTTATCGAGATTTTATTACTTGCGATAGCCTACACTTGGGTTTGCACTCTTTTTGGCTCAACAACCGTGCTGCAGTGGTCAGTTTCCTCATGCCCAGTAAAACCTTGCCACAGGGGTTCGTATTTGTGTGCTCAGTGAAACCTAGCCACAGGGGTTCGTGACTATGTGCCTATAGAACCTAGCCACGGAGGTTCGTGACCGTGTGCCCAAAGAACCATGCCACGGAGGTTCGTATATGTGTGCCCAGTGCATGTATAGCATGATGTATTTGTATGATGATTCATATGATATCTTATGATATGATTTATACGGTCTTTATTATAGACGTATTAGTATGCATATGAGTTCGCATAGAACAGAACATATGTATATTCTTACTGCCTGCATATGATACGATTTATCGGATTTTATTATAGACATATTAGTATATATATGAGTTCGCATGGAACAGAACATATATATATTCTTACAACTAGTTACATATGAAATTTATGTTTTATTGCTTAT
>FXXK01005038.1:0-21385 GCA_900184695.1 Betula pendula | reverse complement strand
AAGAGAGAGATAAACTCAGCTTCTCCTTCCTTTGGAGTGCACCCCATTTTTTCATTCTTATACTTCCATTGTTAGTTAAAGAAAACAAAATCCACAATATAATTCCAAATGGGAAAATAATATATGAAGCTAAGGATGTTACTTATTTTTTCTTTCTTAGTTGTGACTATCATTATTTCAGTTTGATTAATTGTGGAACCATATGACGTATTCTTTTTTTCTAATATAAAATATAGGGTGAATGGGTGAGGCCATTGAGTATGCTCCGCATATTTATTTATTGGAAATTATTAGAAAATATATAGAAGGGGAATAGAGGCGACGAAAATGGTGGCTTTTTCAATTTTGTTTTTCAGTGACATGGATATAGAACAACGTCGTGTGTTTGGATGAATAGAATCTAATTGCTTTGTTTTTTTGAACACTTCATGTTTATGTCTAACTTAGTGTGATATATCCTCGAGTTTTTTGACTGATTTAAAACCTCCTTATTATAAAAGACATCTCTTTGCTAATTGAAAAAATTGGTTTTTGTAATTTATTAAATTTTGCTAAGTTACTTGAAACACTAAAGTGTTTGATAGCCTCCTAAAGTTGATATTTTGATCGTTAACGATTCATTGCAGCCATATGCCACTTTAGGTTGCCTCCGATAAGATGAAGATGACAACGAACCAAGGCAACTCAATCGAAGATAGAGAAATTTGCAATGTTTTTTTATTGTTTTGAGCTCATTTTGTGTTGTATTTGTATCTTGTGCACTACTTAGCTTTACTATTGGTGTATTAGTAGCCACTTAGGTGTATGGAAGATAGATTTCTACTTTTTAATATGATTTATGCTCTGAGCTTTTCTACTCTTCAGTGCAATTTGTCAATGTGTGGCCATTGTTGGTTGTCTTGGGAATTTGCAATGATTTATTTGGTAAGTGAGCAACATTTGGTTGAAACCTACAAAATTTTAACTAAATATTGGTATATGATTGATGATAATCTCAATATACAGTATGAACTTGCTCATTCCTTCTGTGCAAGGATAAAATGCCAAATTAGTGAAATTCTCAATAAGTTGGTGCTGCTGAATTTTGAATGGAATCATAGGAGAAACAATGTTGGTGATCATTAAAAATTATTCGCGTTATGCATTTACTTTCCTGGCACATGTACCTAAGTAGAGGCAATAACTTAGCAAAAAAGAAAAAAAGGTAAGAATTTTATTGCTGTATAATACAGTTGGAAAGAATCACATATCCTCAAGGTAGAGGCTATTTCCGCCTATACGATTCATGACTTGATCCTGTAATCTCTATCACGAAGATACATGCAGAATAAAATCATATCAACCAATCTTTATTTTTGTTTTGTTCTGGGAATCTATCTTTGCACTCCTGTTCTCAGCATAATATCCATCCACATTTCATATCCTAAATGGATTATCTTGGATTCTACTTCTTGATGGTGTCCACCTTTTTGCCATTCTATACAATGGATGATTTATCTTTTAAATGAATTGCCTTACTCTCCATCAAGCAAGAACATGTGTGGGGACACTATACAGTTGCTTATCTCAATGCACTATCTGCTTTTATTTGTATTAAGGTTAACTGGTGAGGGTTTAGTGTTTGTTAAGCCACCTTGTGAGCATAACATCAACATTGTGGTTTGTGTGAAATTGACCAATACGTGTTCAAACCTAGCTTTCTAAAACTCCTGCCAGTTTTTCCTAAGATTAAGCTCAAATGATAAGCCTAAAATTCATTTATCTCGTGATTCTTATGTATGATTTGTAAATCTCTTATGTTTAAGTGTGGGTTTCTTATATATTCTTGTGTGTTTTATGTTTGTGGTTATTTTTGCTGCTGTTGAAATTTATTTTTATTTTTTTATTGGTGTGTGGAATTTTTTTTTTTTTTTTTTTTATTTGTCATGGTCGGACGGTGTACACTCGTCCGACCATGTGTTTTACTCAAATTGAGTTCTGAACGGTTAATAATTTTTTTAACGTTTCATTTTTTGCTTTATACCTTCACTGTTTTGAATTTCTCTCTCTCTCTTTATTTCTCTCTTTCTCTCTTCCCAAAACATCTGCGCGTGCCCTCTTTCTCACTTCCCTTATTTCTTCCGTCTTTTTTTTCTTCTTTCCTGTGACCTTCTCAAGCACCGGTGTTTCCATTTTTTTCCTTCTCTTCAGACTCATCCGTTAAAGGGGAGGAAAAGAGGGGGAGGGGAAAGGGAGGTATGTTTTCTTCCCTTCCTTTTTGTTTTTTTTTTTGTTTTTTTTTTTGGTGTTGTTTCGTTGATTTTTATTTTTTATTTTTAGGGTTCTAATTATTTGTTTTTATAATGTTGTTGAATGTGGGTCTTTTAGACACCTATTTTCTTCATTATTTGTTTATTAGTTTGTTTTTCTTCTCTTTGTTTGCTGATTTGTCATTTAGAGCAACGTTTGATTTTTTGATTTTTGATTTTTATGGTTTCTATTCTTGTTTTATCATGTTTGTTTGAATGTGGGTCTTTTGACACCGATTTTCTCATATTGTTTATTTAGTTTTTTTTCTTCTCTTTGTTTGCTGATTCTGTCATTTAGAGCAACGTTTGGATTTTTTTTATTTTTGTTTTTAGGGTTTTTATTCTTGTTTTTATATGTTGTTGGAATGTGGGGGTCTTTTAAGTACACTATTTTCTTCCAATATTGTTTATTTTAGTTGTTTTTCTTCTCTTTGTGTTGCTGATTTTGTCATTTAGAGCAACGTTTGATTTTTTGATTTTTTGATTTTAGGGTTTCTATTCTTTGTTTTTAATCATGTGTTGAATTGGGTCTTTTAGACACTATTTTTCTTCATATTTGTTTTTATTAGTTTGTTTTCTTCTCTTTGTTTGCTGATTTGTCCATTTAGAGCAATGTTCAGCCTGAGTAATTTTGCGTGTCTGTGTTTTCTGTTTCTGTTTGGCTATTTGTTAAATTTGGTCTTTGTTTTTTCCTTAAATGTATGACTTCGATGTGAATATGGTGGCCTGGTGTTTTGTCTTATCGGGTTTTGGAAGATTTTGTACATGTTATTTCATCTTATATTCTGTCATTGTACATTTAGGCAAAGTCTCCTTTGTCCAAAATCCGTGTTCATAAGAATGGAATTTTTTTACATTTTGCCCATTCTGTTCTTACTCTATCATATTCTTGTGAATCCTTGCACCTTGATTTTACTGGAACCTAGTTCTTTCTTAAGATCGGTCCTTTTGTAGATATGTCCGTGCGAGATTTACTGCTCGAAAGACCCGGCCCATGCGGGGCAAAGGCGCCGGCTGCTACGCCATCTTCCCAGGAACTGCTGTTGAGTTCGAGGTGGTTTTCTTCCTGAACAGGCCCAAGCCACTCTATGAATCCCCCAGTTCAAGAAACGGACTGTGGTTCATTGACGGGCGCTAACTCTCTCTGAACTCACCCAGCGCCCCATTTATTAATTCCGACCATATTTTTTTGGTCCGCAAGGGATTTTTCTTCTCGTGCTCGGTCATTGTTTTACCCGGATCTTGTCAGGGAGTTTACCAGCAATGTCATTTCCTAATAACAGCTGATGATCCTGCCTGGTTTCTCATGTACCGTGGTCAGAGGTTCGGTATTACTCCCCGATGTCATCAGTGATTTACTAGCATTCTCGTGTTGCTAATCCTGAGTATCCCTTTTCTGATCCGGGTGTTCTAAGCAGCTCCGATCATTGGTCCGAGCGTTAAACCCGACGGGTGGTTGGGTTCAGCAGAACACCTCGTTCCAAGACCGGTGACTGGACCCTCAATCGTTTGCTCTTTTATCTCCGGATTCGTTTTGAACAACTCTATGCTCGTGAGCATCACTCTGATTATTTCCCTTTTCTCGGGTTGTTTTGTATATGCCACTATTGACAGATGTGTCAATTGACTTTTTGCTCCTTTGCTTTGGAGTATTATGTGGGAGGTAAAACATAATAAAAAAGGCTAGTAATTGCTTATCCGGGCCTGATTACCCGTTATTCTTCTTGTGCCTTGTATGTTCTATCTCTGTTCGGAGCCAGTTCAGGCCTCGTGCAACCTTTTTCCTTGAACATATTCGTCGCTCTCGGGTCCAACCAAGCGCCATCACCATGGGATTTTGATGATACCTCTGGCTCGCCCTCGATCTGATGACGCCATGAGGAATCAAATCTCTTAACATATTAAAGTTATACTAAATGATCTATGTATGAGGGAAACATTATCATTTAGCTACGATATGGTTTTAGAGACATGCTGAAGTTTAAGAGATTTCTAGTCAAAACCCTTTAAGAATCTCTTTTAGAGAAATGATCCGTTTTCTGACGACGCAATCTTATAAGTATCAAAAAATGGGTCAAACGAACTCATTTTTACTCAAACTGAAGCCCGTTGTGCTTGTATCCGAAACCCTCTACGACATAAGTAGATTTTCGATAAAAAGTCAATAACGTTGACCTTTTTAACCATAAAGTATGACGATTCATTCGCTACGTGGCACTATTTTGACTGGGCCTTTTTTTAAAATGGGTTTACCATTATAGATTTATATCATAAATGGACTCTATTTAGTATATAAATGGTTTTTACTTTGTTTGGTTGAAATTCGGAATTCAATTCAAAGCAGTAATTTATAGCCTAAAAACCCCTCCACTGTCGAATTTTAAGCTTAAAACTGTTAAATTCATTTGAGTAAGGCCAGGCTCTTGGCTGATTTGGGAGCACTAGGGTGTGACCACTTGGCAATGAGGAGAGTTGCCTGGAGATAGAAAAAAAGACAAAAAAAGTCCATAAGTTATCTGACTTTGAGGGCATTTTGGTAACTTTGATGGAAAGGTTGTTTCCGTTAACTAGGCTGGTTTGGACGTGGACTAGCTGTCTAGAAGCCTTGCTTCTCCCCTATAAATAGGATAAGAGCACCTCCCAGAACCGAAATCACTCCTTCTTGCACCAAAACAGAAAGAATCCCCTCATTTCGTCTCATTCTCACCCTCTCACGGCACTAGGGGGTTTTGAGCAATTCTTCTCCAAACTGTCCAGAAATTATACACCAACCTTTCTTGAGTTGTCTTTGGAAATTAAATGGTTGACATTGGTTGTTTTCATGGCCATGGTTGATTGGATTTGGATTGTTTGTTGTGTGTCATTTTGGGTGTTCTTGAAGTTGAAGTTTGTGGCTTTTTATTATTATTGGGTAGAGAACTTGGGTTCTCTATGGTAAACAATGGTTTGTGTGAACTTGGAATTCTAAATAAGTTTCTTAAACTATGTTTAAAGGGTTTAAGATATATGGGTTATAAAATGAGTAAAATGGGTAAATGGATTCTAAGGTTTAAAGTAACCTTGGTCTAATAAAGAATTACATTGCAGTGTTGCCAAGTGACGGGTCTACAACTATATTCTACAAGGACTGTAAGTATTACGTACTTACTGGGATGATCCTGTCTTTTCATATTGTTTATGATTGTTTTAGAAGTAACCCAACCTTTAGAAGTAGTCATTTGAGTCCATTTGAGGTATGAAGCTTCATTCTCCTCAAATATCTTCAAATGCTTCAATAGAAGGGGTTTTGAGGATTTTTGTGTTTTTCACAACCCTGTTTTGGCATGGCTGTGTATGATCAACCTTAGGGATGGTTCTAAAATGTTTTATAATGTTTCCATTGATCTTTGAGCTTTGGAATCAATGAGAACACACAATAGAAAAATCATCCTACACACCACTTCGCTCTTTGAGTATTTTGTGATTTTTATGCTAATCTGTTTTGTTATGATTCTTTGATGATATTGATTGTCTACATATATTTGATGTATCTAATATGTGTTTGAAGATAATGTTTTGATTATTGGTTTAGTTCAATGATCTAAAGTGCTCAAAGTATTAAAAGCGAGCAAGCGGAGCTTGTTTTAAAAGAAAATGAAAAGTTTTAAAATCAACCGATGTTATATTGTTTTGTTGGTTGTTATTTTTTAATCTTATAGTGGATACACTCGGAATTCATGCCTTAAACGTTATGGTGTTCTTTCCCTTCGGCTGGTATAAGCATGAAGTTGGAGTGAAAATTGGGCTATAAGAGATTTACTTTCAATATTGTACATATAACTCATAATAAGCTCTTTAGTAACGTGGCGGAAATTATGCAGTATTAACTCTTGTTGTTTAAATACTATCATAGAATTATGCTTTTACTTCAGTGCTGGTATTCGAGTGCAATTTGGATGATTTACATTATTGTCAACGGGATCCTTTATGACATGTCCTCCAGCTTATGTGGGATTTCATAAGTTAAATGCTTTGAATAAATCTATGGACCATATGTGGAGAATATCACAAATGATGAGCTTGTATAATATGTCATGAGTATACTCAGTATGGAGTAAAAAATCAGTAACTGAAAGATGAAGTTATGGATAATATAAAGGACTAAGAAGCAAGGATCCTGAAGACTGACCAATATATTATTGATTTGGTCATTGATTGTATGTTATTTGTAAATCCATTATTGCTAGGCAGGTGGTGGATCACTATTATTTGCGGGGGAAAAGAGTAAAGTATGGAAGTACTTACTGAGTAAATGATACTGGTTCTAATAAGATAATATTGCTGATTTATTTATCAACCTGTTAATTATATGTGCATGAATATGATATTGCATATTGTCTTATTTTTATTGTTGTTCCAAAACAGATCATAAAAGACATTAATACATTCTTGGGTTCAAGTCCCCAGGACCTGGTGTTTGGAGTCCCAGTGCTGAAAGATAATAATAAAGTGGGTTTTAGTCCCTAGACTGGCGGTGGAGTCCTAGTGCTGAAAGATTATATATGGTGGGTGAAATCCTTCAGTTCCCTGGTGGTTGAAGTCTCAGTACTGTATAAAGTGAGAACGTGGGTTTGGAGTCCCCTATACACTCGTACAGCGTTGGGTTGGAGTCCCCTATTAGCCGAGAGGTTGGAGTCCATTAGAGTGGATTATCATTGCATTGAATAACACGAAAATTGCATGATTGTCATTAATAATACAACAATAACCACCAGTAACTTTATACTTATTGAAACAGTGGGAACTCACTTGTTTTGCCTATGTAAATGTGATATGTCATGTTTACATAGAACATTAGTGAGCAGGTAATGAAGGCGAGAGACGCCCTCCGTTAGGCTTTGATGAACATATTTAGGCAACTAACTTAGTCGATGATGACTATATCCCAGAAGAGACAACGTTTTGAAAAAAAAACAAAATAATATAAAATATTATATGTCTCTTGTATTTGTATGTTAGTTTTTATTAATTATAGTTTGTAATATATCTAACAACGTGTCGATGTTGCATTATATGAGCGCCTGTGGCAAGAATGTTTGCACTTCTCTTTTTATTTAGTGCATCTGGTATGTATTTTATATTATAAACATCTAACGCATTTTTAATTCACGACGGTATTTTCAGTCAGCTCTATGTATTAATTTAGTTGTTCCTAGTGGTTTTTAAAAGAAAAAAATATATCCGCTGCGAGACTGATTCTGAGGTATTAAGTCGTCACGTGAAACCGGAGTGGTTTCTGCCCTTATGTTCTATTGGCATAGAAACCGGGGTTAGCACGGATCTACCCTGCTGACTGCCCTACTGTTGATTCTCTCAGCTACCTTGAGAGGGATTATGGGTGTTTTACAATCATGCATGCTGGATTTCAGTACATCATATGCGACGATTCAGACCACAACTTTTCATCTGTTGACCTCGCGGCCTGTCCCGGATCTGAGGGCTTTTTCATATCATCGGTGTGTTCTATGATACCCCAGCCTTCTTCGGCTCATGGATGTGGCGGGCAGTCCTTTCTTCCGATGCTGCTTGTGGCTGATATCTGATGCTGCCCCTAGTGATGATGACAGTCGGTATGAGGTCGGACAAAGCGGCGTCATGATATTTGATCGGATGTGGATGGTATTTTTTTTATCGTGACAATAACATTATAGTCCTTCCTAATTTTTATTTATAACTTATGGTTGAATTGTGGGAAATGTCTTACCTTGGACAAAATCTTGTATGTTTTAATTTTTTTTAAAGAATTAACTGTTTTTTTTTTTGGATAACAAGTTCTTTTCGTATTTCATCGAATTGCCCAAATGGTATATTGTTAGTGTCATTTATGTTAGGTGATTCAAAAAAACTTTTGTAATTGATTGAGAAAATTCTACTTTTGGATGATTGTCCAGACGGTGGCACCAAAAAATCCATACCCAGTGTGCAGCGGTCCGAAGGTCCTCCAACGAATCCGTTCGGACGGGGCACAAAAATAAACTCCAAAAATTCACAGGGCAGTGCCACCGTCCCAAAGTCGTTCCCCAAGAACGCTCCGAACGGTGCCACAAAAAAATAATTGACAAAAAATCCAGACAGTGTGCACTCGTCCCCGGCCAAGGTCGTCCCAAGAACCGTGTATGGACGGTGCACAAAAAATAACTCAAAAAATTCCAGTGCAGTGTGGCACCGTCCCCCAAAGTCGTCCCAAAGAACATTCCGAACGGTGCACAATAAAATAACTGGGACAAAAAATCAGACAGTGTGCACTGTCGAAGGTCGTCCCAAAGAACCGTTTGGACGTGTGCACAAAAAATAACTCAAATTCCAGGCAGTGTGCACCGTCCCAAGTGCGTCCCAAGAACGTCCGACGTTTTCACAAAAAAATTCCAGGCAGTGTGCACCGTCCCAAGTGTCCCACAAGGTCGTCCCAAGAACGTCGGATCGGTGCCAACCAAAAAATTCAGGCAGTGTGACCGTCCACAGGCTCGTCCCAAGCACCGTCTGGACGGTGCACAGAAAAATTCAACTCTACACAAATTCCAGGCAGTGTGCACCGTCCCACAGGTCGTTCAAGGCACCGTCCGGACGTGCACAAAAAATTCTTGGCAGTGGTGGCCGTCCAAGAACCGTTCCGACGGGCACAAAAATTCAACTTAAAAATTCCCAGGCAGTGGCAGCCGTCCCCGAAGGTCGTTCAGACCACCGTCCGGAACGGTCTTGTCCTGGTTGTCAAAAAGTGCTAATGCAAACCTTTCCTTCATCATGAACTTTTTGACTATTATTTTGTAGGATGTACATTAACTCGATTTTTTAGGATGCTACACCTAATGGCGTACATATCTCTTGAGAAAAAACTTAGTTGAGCTAAAAGTGCAACCAAGAGAAATGAATTCATCTTCAGATTTGTTGACTTTTGGAGAATCTTCAAAAATTTCAACTTCACACCAAAATCAAAAGTGTTGTCTGATTTTATTACTTTTATATTTTTGGTGAATGCTTCAATTCTTGGACAATTTTTAAATTTCGCATGTCATTCTATTATACACCTATTCAACGCCCGCTTGTATGGTGTTTGTTTGGAGTTGGATCCTGTTTTTCGACTCTTAACATTCTTCACTGTTTTCCAAGGTAGTTTGCAACAACAACATATATTCATTAAAAAAAAAGCTCTAAACATTAATAAATTGGTACAAAATACATTGTTGGGACTACAATCTAGTATTCAAATTTCTAAACTTGTTATAAATATAACATCATCAAAACTGAACTTGGATAACCAACATCAACTCAACTTCCAATATCAACCAGGATTCAAACAATCAACACATAACACCTAGGCCTCTAGACCTCTCCCATGCTCTGTTTCTTCTTCCAGTCCTCCATGGGTATCCTTGCAAATATTGCAAATACATTTAACTATTAACAAGATTATCCTTTTCAACTTATCGTCAAGACTTAGTACCTTCTGAATTTTATTTCATGTAAATAAATAGACAAGCAAGCAAGACAAGACAAATGAACTTGAACAAGCATACATATCCGTTATAACCTGTATTGAAATGCCATCTTTTTTTGTTTAGCACAACAAACACCGAACCAAAAAGTACTTAAATTATGTGTACTTGAAACATTAAACGACTTATATTACATGAGCCTTGAAACAACCATTTCCCAGGACCTTTGTTCTTTGTGCTTTATACATATCTAAACAGGTTTATATCTTATAGACGTTTATGATGGGAACGAAAAAAATATCTAAACCTTCTAAATCAATACCAGATTAATGTTCATAACGAACATGCAACAATACATTTGGAGAGTTCAACAAACCGATAGTAGGAGGCAATATAATCAAATAAATGAAATATCCATAATAGAACACAAACATTCACTAGCTTACCTACGAGAAAAAATATAAAATAATTGACTTCTAGCTCTCAAGCTCTTTAGTTGAATCAACAGGTCAATCGCATGCTTACCTATGAAAAACAAAATAACAATAATAAGAAAACGATTCCATCAATGTGCTATCCAAATCAAATATAATAGAAATAAATATTGACAGGTTCATACAGTAAAGCTTAACAACAGATTTGGAAATACCTGGTTGTTAACAATGAATGAAACTATCTGTTGTAGCCAGAAGTGGCTTCCTTAAACGCCCAAAAAAACCATACATCATTCCAACTTTCCTACACTAACAAAAACCACACATCATTACAACTTTCCTACACTCACAAAAACCATGCAACATTCCAAATATTAAACACTTACAAAAACCATAAGCCATACTCAGCCAATTACAGACCCAAAATCTCGTAAAATCTACTAATGTCATTAGCTGTACAGAAGAGTAATGCTTTCAAAAAAACAAAACAGTGTGCGAAATCGCCTAGTCAAATAGGTTTAAACCCATATCCTGCAGTAGAACAACTTAGTAGGTTAGCCATTTAAAGAAAAAAAAAACCCGTATAAATTATATAAAACTGGAGAGAAAGTTAAAAAAGAAAATATAAAATGGAGAATAGCAAGGTCATAACCATGTAATTTGACAATACTAGGAGCAAAAGAAAAAAAAAACGGAGATTTATTAATCTAGGTTCTTATAATCAAGACATTACAAAATCAACAATGCCACTGCCACTACTAGCAGGTACAGATGCCAACTTCTCCCTCGGGGCTAAAAGCGTCTTTGTGATTTCTTGAGAACCCTACAATTATTCAATAGTTTTGACTCTTAAACATACATTTATATATAAATCGATGAGAACTTGAGGGCAAGTTCACTAATCGCTTTGTATTACCTGGGTAATTACACTATTCTGTGTTCCTATTATATGACCATCCTGAGTATCAATTGTCAAAGGCAATGGAGCTTCAGTTCTTTGGCAGGTCTTCTGTTAAAAAATGTATCAAACGTGTTACAATGCACATGAAATGTTTGGATAAGTACATATGATTAGTACACATAATTAAACAAACATAAAGGGAAGAAAAATAAGCAACCTTATTTGGTCTTTCATTCTGTTTAGCACTGTTGATCGGCTGTTTGTTCCTTAATCGTTTCACCACTTTTTCTACTGTAGACACTTTTCTTTTAAACGGTGGCTTCCCTTTAGTTTTAACCACGAGAGGACTAAGCACTTTTTTAGTTCTCACTGTGGCTTCATTACCTTTAGAAGATGCACTTGGAAGGTGATGGGAAGGTGAAGTGGGTTCACACCCTAAGCAACCGTATTTCCTCATTAACATTTCTACATAATGCATGACATCCAAGTAATGGTCCTCACAGCTTGCTGTAATCGCTGCTACTTCACCAAATTTTTTCACCATGCGGTCATATCTTTTAGCATCAGGGTTGCAACTCAAAGCATCATAACTATTCTCAATGAAAGTATATGTTCGCTTCAAGTCCTTCCTCCATCGGTCAAGAATATATTTTGTTGGCAATTATTTAACTTTCTTTAAGCTCAATATAGTAAGCGCATGCCTACACAAGATTCCTTTAACTTCAAATAACCCACAAGTGCATTTAACTTCACACTCATCTTCATTGAAGTAAACACAAAATCTTCCATCTTTTATGTAGTCACCAACTGTTTCCTCATCAGTCACTTCATATTTAGAAATTGCACCTTCACTATTAAGAAAACAGGAATGACAATAAATCATGCAACTAAACTCCCGCTGGACTTCTTTGAACTTTGCGTTAGTGTAAAGTTCTTGAAATTTCTTCTCAATAGCATAATGGGATATGCAGGGAATGGTAGCATTAAAAGAATTGAAATCAGCTGTTTTCTCATTCTCGATCTTTCTCCTCAAAGCATTATCAAATTGGTCAACAAACTCCTTTAATGTGCTCCTCGAGTGCACATAGTTATCAAAAAATGCATTCATACTTTCACTCCGCTGCGTAGTTTGCATTCCGGCCCAAAATGTATCTTTTAGATATGCCAGTATCCAATGAGTCCGCTCATCATATAACCCAGACAACCATGCATTATCCTTAAGATTATACTTTTCAAGTAAACTTTGCCAACTGTCATCGAATTCAGCACATGTTTGAGAGTCGTACACACTACTTTGTATGGCATTCTTCAATCCAAATTTGTATTGAGCATGTGATCCAAGCTTTTTCGGGAGTTTTTTCAAAATGTGCCAAAGACAAAATCTATGTCGGCGCTCCAGGGAACACAATTGCTATTGCACTTTCATGGCCTATCTTGTTGCCTGTAAAATACTTAAATATAGAGGTATTAGAGGAGCTATACGCGAAGAAACGTATCATGCATTATTCAATTAGCCAATGATTTAGAAACAAACCAAGAAACAAAATGTGTTTGTATCCTCTACTTTCAACATGAGTTAAATAGACACAAAATTTAAAGACTGATACCTGGACCATAAAATGAATTACATAATATCCACGAAAGAAAAGCAACAATAGGACATCACTAACGTTAAAAAATATAGCTCATCAGAAAAAATAATGTAGTGAATCATGAAGATGACATCCCAAAAAACCTTCATCTACGTATCGCAATAAACATACTACGCAAAGTAAAATAAAATGCACACCAAAAACCATAAACGTAAGCATTTAGCAATGTCATACAAACAATATCATCAACAACTAAAATGAATAAAATTAAAGTCTTATAGCGCGAACTAGCATCTATTGAAAAATAATTAATCACTGAAGCTCATCGAGCAACTTCTTGCATGCACACACACCCAATCAAGATGTCTTATATTGCACATAGCAATAAAATTCACATCATATAGGGAATAGAAGATTTATCATACCCCCCCGCTTCCAACATCGAGGAGCTTAAAGTTCTTTAACTCAGCCTACCCGCATATCATTAATCAAGCTTTACTCGCATCCGACCTAACTTCCTATTTGCAGGAATAGAATCATTGACTTTTACTTATCGGGAGCTTTAACAGCATGGTTAATTGACATTACAAAACGTTCATACAAAGTATGATAGACAAACATGTACCAATCTTAATCAAATTATGATTAGTAATCTCTCAAAGCCAATCTTTTGTGTTGGAATTCGATAAATCATTCCTAAAATATTTTTTGGGTTCGTTTGTATTATTGCCGGAAATATAACGAACCTCATACTACAAGGGTGAGAGTACTTAACACTTCACGTTCTAGGATTTAATATTTATAGATTCTTGATGCACCCAACCCACCCCCTTGATCTAGTCCTAAATCATTTGATACAAATCTTTTTCCACCTGCCCCAGTGTCATTAGTTTCACTTTTACTTCAAACTAAAACTTTATCTTAACCTTATCGTCAAAAATTGTCGTTGCTCCGCTACCAAGAGGTCATTATTTAAACGCTCCATTTTACCATCACTTGTCTCATATTGTTTCTCACACGCTAAGCACTACTAGATATAACAGTATAGATCCTCTTTCTATCAAAAATTCTTGTAAAAACAGAAAAGAATAGTATCGTAACTTATTCTCTAATCAAAGGTTCCAACCCAAGAACGACACAACCATTTAGGGAAACAAGATCTATCTGCCATAAACTAAATAAAACAAACAATAAAAAATAAGAATTTGCTAAAATACGGCATCATTATAAAAGCAATAACGCTAAAAATGAAGAAAACTAGAAGAAGTAAAACACACAACATAAAATTCTTTTTACAGAAGAAATTAAAAATTAAAGGAAATAGATAAAAGAAGCATGCAATGCTCAATCTTACTTCCAATTTGTTGGACAACCTATCTGCGCATGGATCTACGCGACTCAATCTTCAAAATTTCTTGAATCAATGCTACAATAGAGAACTATTAACTTATATGTGAATTCAACTAGAAATACTATATCGGGACTATTTAACTATTACTGCCACACATCTCATTTCACATAAAACGCTTAACCGTCATAATGACAAATACACAAAATCATCTAGTTCTTCATTTCTCCAAGTACCCACACAAAAAAGTTTTTGCATTAACGCCATATTTAACAACTGCAATCATGATATAGATGAAGAAGATAAAAACATTCGATGTGCAATGTTAAACACCTTTTAATATTAGGCTCTAACTAAAAATATATTAATAGAAACAATATAGCTCACCATTATCAGCCTTCAATCGACAGTAGTAAATGAGTTCAAGTATGCATCCAACTGAGATCTTAACTGAGCTCGCCACATCATATCCCTGCCAACCAGTATAACTCTAGATTGAAAATAACATATGTGATTAGCTAATCAAAAATCTTAAACTAACACCAAACATAACTGTATGAGCACCCATTCTATTATCATCCAGTCTACTCCGTAACCCAATAAATTATAGAGATTGACTGTCTCATACTCGAAAAGTATCCCTGCAGATTTCTAAGCGATAAAATATTCTGATACGCTCCACATTTCCATCGGGCCCTTCCAACTCGACAATATCATGACACTGCATGACCAAGCTATGCGCAATGGGTCATATATAGGAGTCATCATTAAGAACATATAGCTATAAATACACATACTTATAATATGCAATAACCTTATCGCCAACATCAATGCCAATTTTTTAAAAAGCAACAGGGATGTGATTGTGTCCTGGCACACCTGTGGGGATTTACGTAGCTTGGTAAAAGCATTTGCCACAGTGTTGGCTCTTAATACATAATAAAACTTAAAACAAAAATCACTATAACATAAGCAAAGAGAAATGTTTATTGACAGGTTGGTTATGGATAAAATAAACTCAACCAGATACGGTCCATGTATTCTAGGTATGAATCATGAATCCCATAAAAATAAGATTAAGAAAAAAAGGAAACCTTAAATACAAATTGAGTATTGATGTACTAAAAGGCACTATCCCAATATAAAAATTTTCGTGGGTAAAAAAATATGACGGCTAATAAAGCAACAAAGAACCGAAATAAGACGTTTCTCCCTAGCTGTTAATAAATGTATATCTTCGTATAACCTTTACGATCCACTCATATGAAGGTTGCTGCTATGAGTTTACGAAAAAATAATCTAAAAATCTGTTTCAAAGAGTTTCTAGATTTCGCATTTACAATGAAATTGGACACCCATTAAATACACTATATAGTATACATATATATTAAAATAAAAAATCAGAACTGAAACAATCCACTCAAAGATAGAAACACCTCTGTCATACAATATCCCAAAACTATAGAAGATTAATACAATAGCATTAGAAACAAAACATATAAAAATAGAAAAGCATATTAAGAAATAACATAGAAGGAACACAAAAACACTGAAGATTAAAATTTAACTGTGATCACTAACAAAATTAATGGCTATCACAAACGGCACATCGAACGACAATTACTACATCATTAAGTTTATGAACACAATCAAAGATACAAAAAAAAAATACATCCAAGTCATTTACAAAAATATACATTTTCCATATCAACTAATACAATGCCCACATCACATCAACACCCCTGAATGCCCATCAACAACACTATCAACCATATTAATCACCTATGATACATAGACGAAAAAAAAGAAGTTGACAACAAACTCAGTTAATAAACCATGACTTCACAAACCATTATAATTATAACATGATTTACAAACAACACTAAAATCATTATATAAAGATAATGCAGCAGATAAAGTAACGTTTAATCAGGATGCGTATTCTTGTAAAGTAAGAATAGCAATTACGCGATAGACATATTTTGACTCCCGTTGAGATATAACAGACTTGCATCTATGCAAATTGATATTCAGATAATGAGCTACACCCGGGTAACAAATCATACATCATTTCTTAAACACAGCATATAAGCAAACTAATCAAAACACAAAACTCATATTCAACCACCCTAACAAATACAGCAGTTACCCATTCACCTATAGCAAGCAATCCAGCATGGAACTGCCAAAAAAAATAATAAAGAAACTAGTAAATATAAAATATTAAGCCATTCCTGTAAAGGCATTTATACTACGATATTACCACATCAAACCAAAAAAAAAAAAAATAAATCCAATAATAAATGAAGTACATGGGAGGGGGAAGCCCGGATTGGGCCATAGGAGCATAAAAAATGGATTTCCCGGAAGCAAGAAAGAGAGAATCTCAACAACAATTCAAATCAAGAATTAATGAAGACCAAAAAGGAATTAAAAGTATACTGGAATGCCCAAACCCAATTGTTATACTTCCGCGAATACAGACCAATAAGACACGCTATATCATCACTCAATATCACACACGGCGAACCTATCCTACAACTCAGAAAGAAAAAAAAAAAATAAAAAGGTCAATGACAGACCCATCAATATTTAACACTTAGGGCAAAAGGAACCAAAAAGAACTTATTACAAAAAACGCGCAAACAATTTACACAAATCACACAAAACCACACAAACAAATTATATCCCTCAACTAAACCTAACTTTCTAATTGCCATCCACTAATTCATCAGACTATAACTTCCCCTCAGTAATTCTAAATCAGGTACCATTACGGCGCCCTATAGAATCCTTAGAAAACAGCTCTACGAACTCCTCTGGAAGAATAATTTAACGAGTGGGACAAAACCACCAAAATTAAAAATAGCCATTTATGAACCCTATTCTTACAAAAACAGTTTCTACCAAACTAGTTACCAAAAAAGAAAAACAAACAGACAATGTAACCATTAAGGTTATGAAAATAACACCGATAATATCTATATGTGAAAAAAATAGCCGAAATAATATCAAATGAGACGGAAAGAAAGATTATATCTTGGGATGAGAAGTTCCCATCGTTGAAGATCAATTAGAAGGTAATCAAAATCTGCTATATTCCTCCAAACATATCTCAAAACATCAACAGAATTAGCCTGTAAATTTATCCAAATAGCTGTGGAGCAACCGTAATATTCACTCCACCCCCTCCACTACATACTCAGCAACTCTAATACAGAACAGGTGTTTGAGCCACCTTGCAGACCACATCATGCATATCCAATAAAAATAGGTCTATAACATCAGATGTCTATTAATTCTAGACTATACATACACATATTACCAGCATCTAACCCAACGAAACAACGTATAAGGTTTATATATTTAAAAAATATCAAGAACATTGTACCATAGACACACAATCCCACAAATAATTGCTGCACGTAGCGAACCTAATATCTGCCGCCAATGAAGTCCAACTTACACTTTACTCACGTATTGGAAACCCCAGAGCAATCATGTTAAAGTGCATGCTTCAATTCCATACAATCGAACATACACCCCAACAAATCATATTAATCTTCAACGCATCACCCACCCTCTATATTCTTTTTTTTTGTTCTGCTTTTACCATTGTGTCCTGAGCACCCGATCAAAGTTACAAGAAGTAAACATTACTAGTACACCATAACATACCCCAGAGACAATCTTAACTAAGCATCAGATTTACATCCCTAGACAGAACGGTACGCCCGCTTAGATCAAGATCACTTAAGGGTCACTTTATGAACAGACAATGCTGGTTCCTGCACTTTACTATTTACATATTTAAATCTGTGCTATAATCGAGTAGCCTATTCATATAGTAAAAACTTGATATTAAGGTCAATACCAATTCGTCTCTTAAAGGATGGGGATATAGTTAGAGATGACCATGAAAGATTATTAGAAGGAATTAAAGTCAATCTAAACAAGAGGTACGAAATAGCAAAAAATCACTCCTAAACACGACAAGTCTAATCTTGTAGCTGTAAAATAAACAACACCCAACCCAGCACATAAGCCATAATCATCCAACACCCACACACAACGCATCACCACATAAACAAACGAACACACACACAACCACCTCCACACTCAGAACCCCACTCCCACTCAACCACCACCCCCCCCCAACATAAAATAGATAGAGAAAAAAAATGAAAAACAAATTCTTATGCTAAGTCCAACTCAGAACCATCCTAAAATAGATGTAGTCAACTAAGCCGATCATCCCTCTATCCATTTGTAAGGGCTGTAGCTTCCAAGCTATTGCAAAGAGACAAATAACATTATACGGTTGAAAAAAAAAATAACACTCCATTAAAATCCTAACAATTTCAACTAATTTTATTGCCCAAACACGAAGTCTGCCATTATATCAACAAACCGACACGTTGTTTTATTGACTGCCCATAAATCCTTACTATACACTAAAAACCTAAAGCCAGTACGCCGATCAATTATCTTCCAAACCCTCAAAAACATATAAGATGCAACTTGACAAGACAACCAATAAAGCTTGTTCAAAAACACTTTAACCGCATCTCCCTAATCTTAAGTTACACTATAACGCCAGCCGCAATATTTAGCACAAACCAAAACTATGCTCCATAAACCATCAGATTCGACCAATTGAACCACCAAAACGTAACACCTTTTCGCAAGTCAAGTTCCGCCCACATATATCACCTTCGTCAATTTTCAAAATTCACGCACACTCTTATATCTTCTTCCGCTCCCTCTTGCTAATTCTCACAGCATCATAAATAATGGCTAAAAACGCATCAAAACCAAACCCTAGATGATGCAGCTGAAATGTCCAGCTTGTTGATGTAAGTGTTTTCAATAGTATCTACAATTCTAACGAGATGCAGATTATCAGCACATTTGAGGAAAATATCTACTTTATGGTTCTTTCTTAATCCAAAAGCCCTTGCAAAATTTTCCCACTGCCTAACAAAAAAAAAATCCCAAAACAAAGTCCAATATAACAATCTATAGTCATCAATGCAAAACACCACGCGAATAGACCAATGTCAACTCCGATAGTCCATCCAAGCACAGATCTATTTTTTCTTTGCATATGCTCAAATCTACCAAAGCCCCTAATCACACTGAGATTTATATGCTCTCTTTTATTGGCAATCAGTATGATGTTTATTTTATTATTATGAGACCATAACTAAACAGTAATATAATGTTTACACGATTGACTTAGCTATAATTCGAACGTTAAAGAAAGATGCCCATAATTATTCATGACCAGACTGATTTTTGCAGCATGCACATGTAAAACAGGACAAACATCAATACCAATAATAACCCGGAACATACCGGCAATAATACAACAACACGCAAGCCACATAACCAATTAATACATAATCATTAGACAGTGAAAATTTTCATTCTGTGATAAGAAACTAAAGAAGACAACACAAAATAAAATGCAATCCAACCTAAACAAATAAATCACCAATTTAAACATAATCCAACTCACAACACACATGCAAGTTCGTCTAAGTAGGCCTCATTCGACTCCAGTAATTGATGAAGAGATACAGGTGTAGTGTAGCTATAATCACATCATACTAATAAAGCCCCAATATCCAAACTGCCAACTCAGCACAGAAAGACACAGCACACAAGGCATACTCAAATTTTCAAAATTACACCAGAAACAATCTAACTGCAAAGAAGAGGAATATTTTTCCATTCAACATGATTTAACCCTTAAACCCAAGACACATACAATATTACAAACTTGCATTAGAATATCCTCACAAATACACCAAAGCACTAAAAAGTAAACTATGCGATAATCACAGTATAGCATCACTAAAAATTGCATACTTCTCATCCAAATTCGTAGTACATTTCAACTAACCACCAGTAAATTTACATCCAAGCCAGCAAAATAGATTATTTAATAATATACATTTTAGGCTCTATAAAACTCTTTATATACTCGCATAGAAAACTATAGATTTCCAGCAACAATATAGTTTTCTTCTGCTTGGCTGTCACAATTCAAATAATTCACTACCATAATCATAAGTTACACGGTTGATACTAATCGTTAGTCAACAATACTAAGTAAAGATTAACCAAATCAATACTACATTACTAACAACCTATGTAACTTTATTACAAGCATAAGACCACAAAATTGCAAATATCATACCCAAGCCTAAACCATAAAAATCATACCCTGCAATAATAAAAACTGATGAAACAAAGTAATATCCAAATTTTACTAAATATGTAACAAATGACAATAACGGAATAACCAAGCATCACCAAATTCAGTTAATGATCAACAAGGTTTCTAATCTAATCAGTCATCAACAGAGACCACTAGCAAAACATAGCTCCAGTGTAACAAAAACTAACAACCTGTTATAACCACTCTAAACATCTAAATACACCAAAAGTAAAAAGCAAGATACACAAAAAAAACACCCACCAACCCAAACGGTGGCCCCTCAATCTCTTTTAGAATATACAAAGCTAAATACACCCACGCCCTACACAATATCGAACGTTTGTATAATACGTGATGCTAAGTACACATTATATAGTACATTATACACTATATTTTAAACTAGAAAAGTTAGAAGTTCACTCATATACCCACCTGAATACCAACCGAAATCACTCAACAAATGATAGTGCTGAACCAACGATAAACTTAGAATAGACCCACTGAATTCACCATACAAAAAACCATCATATATCAATTCTCCTTTCATCTAAATAAATTTAGAATCTCTAACTAAATAACGGATGCTACTGTAAGAAATATCAGAGGTATTTGAATCCTTCAACTGCTGAGTAAACTCAGTAACACTCAATACAATATCCTATGAAACTTCATATATGAATACAACCAAAATATCAACTCAAATAAGGCCGACAACCAAACCTAACAACACATTCAAACCCACCAAGAACATTCGAAATACTTCCATTAATTCAATATAACAATACTATATCAATCCTTTTTTTGTTTTTACTATTTGGCTATATAAAAATTGCAACAAGAAAGATTCACTCTGAAGAAAAAAACAGGTAATTTTTAATTTACAAAATCAAACACGTTTACAAAACACACTCTACGACTTTGTGATAAAAAGAACACATACGACTAAATCAACCAACTACTATGAAGATAAAATGTTAAGCGACACAAATCCATCTGCGAGAAATCTAAATAATAACAATACCTCGGAAATTAATCACCAATACTACTAGTTGATCATACTCGTAAAAAGTGACACAATCATAACTAATCACAACCAAAAAGTACAAAATAAACCTCTACCTCTT
>FXXK01005020.1:0-11938 GCA_900184695.1 Betula pendula | reverse complement strand
GGTATGACAGTTAATAATAGAATAACAATGGCCCATATGGTCATGTTCAGTGCATAGCCTCGTAAATCCTTACCTTGCCATAACATCAACAATGTCAACCAAAGCCAAACTGCTTCACTCAATTAAGACCAAATCCCAAGTTGACATGTTATAGTCTAGTAGGAATTCCCGGTTCCACTTTACGACTACGAACAAAAACATTTAATAAGTCACAAGGAGAAACTTTGACTATGGTTTTCTGTGTGATAATGATTCATTACTCACACCATAATCAATTCAATGCAACTTAGGGAATGTCTATATTGCACACTACACATTATGCAATTCAAGACAACTTCAAAACATGCCTATTGTTCAATATATAAGTTCAGGGAAGTCAATATGACTCATTAAAATTTACATACATTATGATCAATGGAGTTTTGCACACCAATCCAACAGCTGGGAGGTATACCCTAAGTCATTTACAAGTTAAATGATTTTTATCGGGCATTACAGATGCTATCAGAGCCTTTGCGCTCTGAAAGACTATTGGATTTAGAGGGAGAGTGTAGGTAATGATCATACCATATATTAGGTAGTTAGATGTTAACAGTGAAATGAGGGGTGAACAGTTGTATTTATTTGTTGGGGATCATGTTGGGGAGAATATAGAAAAGGGAAAATACTTTTACCCCCCTGATGTATCCACTCATTCACACTTTAGCCCCCAATGTTTAAAAAATGACATTCGAACCCCCTAATCTTGACGACGTTTGCAAGCTAGACCCTCCGTCCACCTTTTCTGTTATTTTTTACGGAACCCTAGCCACGTGCAACGCACGTAACTCTTTTATACTGGAATGTACAAGAATGGCCATAGGGCTAAAGTGCCACAAAAAATAAAATAAAAAAAAAAAAAAAAATCAAAAAAATCAAAAAATCAAAAAATATAAAAATATAATAATACAAAAAATAATAAAATAATAAACTTTAAAAAAAAAAAAAAAAAAAAATGACGGTGGGGTGCCGGCCAGCCACCCCCACTATCTAATTTTTTTTTTTTTTTAAGTTTTTTAAGTTTTATTATTTAAAAAATAATTAAGTATATAAAATTTAAAATTAATTTTTTTTTTTTTAAAAAAAAAGAAGAAGGTGGCAGCCACCCTTTCTTCTTTTTTTTTTTTTAAAAAAAAATAATTTTTGAATTATATTTTATATTTATATACTTAATATATTTTTAAATAATAAACTTAAAAAAATAAAAAAAAAAAAAAAAAAAAAAAAAAAAAAAATTAGATAGTGTGGCGGCTGGCCGGCCACCCCACTGTCAATTTTTATTTTTTTATTTTTTAAGTTTATTATTTAAAAATATATTAAGTATATAAAATTTAAAAAATTAATTTTGTTTTTTTTTAAAAGAAGAAGGGCAGCCACCCCTTTCTTCTTTTTTTTTAAAAAAAAATTAATTTTTTGAATTTATATTTATATTTTATATACTTAATATTTTTTTAAATAATAAAACTTAAAAAAATAAAAAATAAAAAAAAATTAGACAGTGGGGGTGGCTGCCGGCCACCCCACTGTCAATTTTTTTTTTTTTTAAGTTTTTAAAGTTTATTATTTAAAAAATATATTAAGTATATTAAAATTTAAAAATTAATTTTTTAAAAGAAAAAGGTGGCAGCACCCCTTTCTTCTTTTTTTTTTTTAAAAAAAAGAATTAATTTTTGAATTTATATTTATATACTTAATATATTTTTTAAATAATAAAACTTAAAAAACTTTTTTAAAAAAAAAAAAAAAAAATTAGACAGCCCACTGTCTTTTTTTCTTTTTTTCTTTTTTAAGTTTAGGATTTTTAAGTTATTTATTTTATTATTTTTTGTATTTATATTATTATATTTTTGATTTTTGATTTTTTGATTTTTTGATTTTGATTTTTTTACTTTTGTTTTTGTGGCACTTTAGCCCCCAAGGGCATTCTGGAACATTCTAGTATAAAAGAGTCACGTGCGTTGCACGTGGCTAGGGTTCCGTCAAAAATAACAGAAAAGATGGACGGAGGGTCTAACTTGCAAACGTCGTCTAGATTAGGGGTCGAATGTCACTTTTTAAACATTGGGGGCTAAAGTCCCAATGGGTGGATACATCAGGGGGGTAAAAGGTACTTTCCCCTATATAGAAAAAACTTTAAATATCATCATGCGCAGCAAAAAAACAAAAAGCATTTGATCGTAGCATACTTCAAGAGGAAACATAGCATTTGATTAATTCTAGATAATAGGAAAAACAACAAGTTTGTTGTTTACTTACAAATAGTGTGGGCCTCCTTTAGGCATTTAGAAATATTTGCATGGCTTTGAATCTTTCTTCATGCTGATGTAGATGATCTTCAAAGGTTGAAGAACAATGCCAAGAACGTTAAGAAGTTTTAGATTTTAAATATCTAAAAACACCAAAGAACTTAAAGAACCTTCGAAGAACACGAATAACACGAAAAACAAAGTTTTTCCAATTTCAGATTTTCTTCTTAATGGTTGAATATGACTGTGAGTGTGGACTCACAACTAGAAGCACAAGAACTCTCTTGAATATTATTCCCACACCTTTACTATATTGTTAGCTCTCAACTAAATTGTGTTTCCCAAAGGTGTTGTTTTCAACTTGTTGTCTCATGCTTTTTATGATCATCTATTTATAGATTCAGGTGTTACTTAGGAAATGAGGTAAAGAAAATTCTAAAATTCAATTAGGGAATTGGAAAATAGAATTAAATCAAAATCCTAGAAAAATAGGATTACAAGGCATTAGAGGATTTCTCCTCTAGTGGCCGTCGGCCAAGGGGGAGAGAATTCTCTCCCCTTGGCCGACTATGGAGCTAGGGTTTATTCCTAACTCCCTGTCTCCCTTGGACTTTTAGCATGGGCCTTTTGGTTTTTTACCCATTTGGCCTAATGCTCATTTTCTTTTGGACCAAGCCTAGGAATTAATTCCTTTGGCCCAAAACTCTCTACACAAGGCTCTTGAGAAATAAATTCTCACTTAGCCCAAGTTTTTAATAAAATAAAATAAGCTTGAATAAAAATTCAAAGCCTAATTTTATTTAAATAAAAACAACCTAAATAAATAAATCCTTTATAAAATAATTGAGGAATATATTTACCTTACTCAATTTACATCAACTCAAGAAGGGACCTGAAGGAAAATAGAATTAGCTATTTAGTCCCTTGTGAAATCTTGTCACTAAATGACTCATTACACCCAACTAAAATCACAGATGATTCCACTAAACAAATGTGACTGAACTCTAATTCATATTTTGATAATATACAATTAATTCTTTGTGACATACTTATTAAACATAATACCCCTCCATGAAACTTAATCCATAGTTAAAACAAAGATGATTAACTGTCACTTTGTTACACTATATCTTTTTCCTTGAGTCATCCTAGATTCGAAATTCATGTTTTATCTCATTGTACCCTGTGAGATTCATCTCACCCTTGTACATCCGTTTCAAGTAAATTCCACCAAAACCCACTCAGGTCTGAGATACAAAATAAAACATTCTTATCAATCCTAAAACAAGGAGAATGTTCCTTATCTCTTTGTTTAACTAACAAAGGATTTGGATTCCTTGTTGAAGACTGATCTTCCACAATGCTTCATCTCTATCACCCAATGCATGGAGATGTTGACCAAGTCAACTGGTCCTCACTCCATAATACATCAAAGTGATATTCACTCAAATATCTGGTTCACTAACTTCTTAGGATTAAGAGTAATAGTTATAAGTTGTCGTGCACGTACATTTATTCTTTCTAACAATTATTTAGAAAGAACAATGACTCACGTGGTCCTGTTTAGTGCATAGCCATGTACATGTATCCGACCTTGCTATCACACCATCATGTCAACCTGAAGTTTATCCCCGCTTCACTGGATCAAGACAGATCACCATAGACCATGATATAGTCTAGGGTAGAATGCCCAGTTCTACCTTATGACTACAAACCATAAACACTTTATAGATTACAATGATCCTTTGACTATGATCTTCCTGTGTGCTAAAATACTTTACTCATACCACAATCCAATAGAATGTAACCTAAGGACCTTTACATACATATATCGGGTGAATATTCAAAACACATATATGCTATGTAAAACCCTAATAGATATGCCCAATGTTCTATAATCAATCAGGGAATAATCAATTAATATTCATTACAACAAATATAATCCTATGATCAATTAGAGTTTTGGACACCAATTCCAACATTATAGAGTTGGGACACCTAGTTAAAAACTTCTAGGTTTTTAGGTTCATCGAACGTTCTATGTACGGCATCAAACGTTTGATGTACTATTACCCAACAGTCTTAGGGTTTCCACTAAATGTTTGATCATCAAACGTTTGATTAAGGCACATCAAACGTTTCATAATAGTATCGAATGTTTGATACTGCCTGACATGCACATTGATCAAAAGTTTTCTCGTGAACAGTGCATCGGGACACATATCGAACGTTTGATCATCTCCACCAAATGTTCCATGAGCACATTGAACGTTCCATAAAATCTTTCAAATATTTCATGGGTGTCCAAAGCTCCAAAATAAGTCCTAAAACTTGTTAAATCTTTGGGGCATTACAGACTATCATAAAAAATGATGAGCGTGTACGATGACTTATGAATATTACGCTAAATCCTGAGAAGTTTGTGAACCAGATGTCAAGTGGGGATTACTTTGATGTATCACAGAATGAGGCCAATTATGTGATCAACACCTCTTTTCAGTGAGTAATCAACATGTAGCATTGTGGAAGATCACTCTTCAAGAAGGAGTCCAAGTCCTTTATACGAAAACAAAAAGATAAGGAAATTTTCCTTGTTTTAGGATCAATAAAAATAATATCCTGTGTCTCGGGCCCGAGCATTTTTCAATGGTATTTAACTGAAATGGTACATTGGGATAAATCATGAGGTTTGGATCCTGGTACTCAAGGAAAGATGTGGTGACCAAAGTGACAGTTAATCATCTTTGGTTCAACCACGGAATATATTCCTTGGATGGTTAATATGGTAACTTAATAAGTACGTCATGAATGATTAATTGTTTATGGCAAAATATGATTTATAGTTCAATCACATTTAATTAGTGGAATTATCTGTGATTTTTATTCAAGGTGATGAGTCATCGGATAACAAGATTTCACGAGACTAAATAAACTAAATCTATTTTCCATTAGGGTCCTTTCTTGAGCTGTTGTAAATTGACTTAGTTGTTTTGGGTTTCAATTATCTATTTATTTATAATTGCATGTGTTTTTATTTAAATAAGACATGGGCCAGAAATTAATATTTATATTAATTTGGTTTATTTTATTTATTAAAACATGGGCTAAATAATTTAATTCTCAATGGCCCTTAGTTTGAAGAAGTTTAGGCTAAGAAATTAATTCCTAGAGCACAGTCCACAGAAAATGAGCATTGGGCCTACAAGATAAAACCAAGGGNCCCATAAGTTGTAAGAGAGGACTAGGCTAGGGTTAAAACCCTAGCCCATGCGCATGGGAAGCTTATAAGCTCCCCATGGCCGGCAACCACAAGGGGATTTAATTTCCCATGTGGTTGTGTACCCTATCTTCTAGAAGCTTTTTGAATTCTCTTTTTAGCTTTTCTCCAAGCAGACCTACTGTTATAAATAGAAGCTCAAACAGAAACAGAAAACTCACTCATTGGAAAACTACTTCCATTACAACTACAGTTTCTACAAAGAGTAGACAATAAGCATTAAGGTGTTAGTGAGTATTTTTGTAAAAGAGAAATATTATTCTCTTGCTTCTAGTTGTGAGTCCACACTCACAATCATGTTCAGCCATCAAGAAGAAGACTTGAATTTTTGTGAAGAACATTGTTCTTCATGTTCTTGAAGTTCTTCAAGCCTCTAAATATTTTGGAGCTCTTGGTGTTCATGGCGTTCTTGGTGTCCTTCGCATTCTTCATCAACTTTTAAGATCATCAACAACAAAGATACAAAAGTGAATTCAAATAACCCTAAATGCCTAAGGAGAGGCCAACAAGATTTGTAAGTAAATCTAACTTATGTTTTACTTTTATCTTGAGAAAATCAAAAGCATGTTCATCTTGAAGTTTATTGTGATCCTAGATCAGTTAGATCAATTTAAAAAATTTTATCTTCCGCTGTGCAACTTTTTTTTACCATGTTGCATGATCCCCAACACCTACACCCTGCAGAATCGATCCCGACCCTCCAGGATTGATCCTTGACTACTTATGATTGATCACAGCCCTCTGATTTGGTCCCTGCTCGTCCAAGATTGATCCCAGATAGTCCAGATTGACCCATGATCCTTTAAGTTTGATCCCAACTGTCTTGAAAACCTATTTTATGGTTTCTATTGTGTGTTTAGGGTCTCTAAGAGTGGTTTAGGATTGTGATTAGTGTCTTGTCTGATTGTGAGTTGGTTTGCAATGCAGGAAGTTAGGAATTCTGAAGATTCATCCGAGTGGTCGAGATAAGTGAATACTTACGGAATTGGAAAAGAAAACCATTTTTTAAGCATGTTATTTTGATATAAACTGTCTAACATTTTTATTCATATCTTCATTATGTCATGAGCCTATATATTTTTAGAACATGTTTCTTATTCTTGATAACTATTTCAAATGCTTAAAAGACTGTTATTTAAGAAAGAAAAGATAATTTATTTTAAATGACCATATCTGCATTTAATTGACATGACCAAGGGTCGTGGGCTTTCATTATACGGGCTTGACCTTATGTTCCAAGAGTATTCTATATTTTGTCTTTGGATCCAATACACCAAAACTAACCAGCCCAGCTATGTTTACATGGTAGTTACGACCATGGCATTATTGGAACTGGTGTCCAAAACTCCAATTGATCATAATATATATAGCATTGTAATGAGTCATATTGACTTCCCTGAACTTATATATGAACAATAGGCATGTTTTGAAGTTGTCTTGAATTGCATAATGTGTAGTGTGCATATAGACATTCCCTAAGTTGCATTGAATTGATTATGGTGTGAGTAATGAATCATTATCACACAGAAAACCATAGTCAAAGTTTCTCCTTGTGACTTATTAAATGTTTTTGTTCGTAGTCGTAAAATGGAACCGGGAATTCTACTTAGACTAGAACATGTCAACTTTGGAATTTATTTTAATTGAGTGAAGCAGTTTGGCTTCAAGTTGACATTGTTGATGTTATGGCAAGGTAAGGATTTACAAGGCTATGCACTGAACAGGACCATATGGGCCATTGTTATTCTATTATTAACTGTCATAGATAATGATGTGCATAGTATACACTTGATTGCATTTTACTCTAAATTATGAGAAGTGTATGAACTAGATGTCAAGTGGTATTTGCTTTGATGTATCTTAGTGAGATCAAATCGTTGGTCATACATTCTTTGTACATTGGGCAATCATCATGTAGCATTGTGGTAGATCACTTTTCAAGAAGAAATCCAAATCCTTTGTAAGAGCTCAAAGAGACAAGGATATTCCCCTTGTTTTAGGATCAATAAGAATGGTCATTCTGAAACTTAGGCTTAAGTGGTTTCAGTAGTATTTAACTGAAATGATGTACGAGTATGAGTATAATCTCATAACGTACATTGGGATGATTTATAAAAGTTTGGATCCGGGTACTCAAGGAAAAGAGGTAGTTGACAAAGTGACAGTTATACTCCTCTTTGTCTTCACTATGGAATTATTCATGGAGGGGTAATTTAGTAAATTCAAGATTGTCGCCAAAGGATTAATTGTTTTAACAAAATATGAATTGAAGTGCAGTTATAATTATTTAGTGGAATTAATTATTATTATTAGTCAAGGAGATTACTTATTTAATAACTAGTTTTTACCGAACTAATGAAGCTAATTATATTTTTCTTTCGGGTCCCTTCTTGAGCTGTTGTAAATTAACAAGTATTTTAATGAGTCATTATTTATTTATTTAATTGCATGTATGTTTTTTATTTAAATAAGACATGGGCTAGAAATTAATATTAGAATTAATTTGGTCTTGTTTATTTTAAATAAAAATGGGCTTAAGAATTAATTCTTAAGAGTGTTTTGGTTTGGACAATTTTTTGGGCTTAGGAATTTAATTCATAGAGCTCAGTCCAAAGAGATAGGAGTACTAGGCTGCAGGGGTCAGTCCAAGCCCATACAGGTAAGAGGAGCATGTGGGCTAGGGTTAAAACCCTAGCCCCATGGCCGAACCACATAGGGAGCATTAAGCTCCCCACGTGGCCGGCGGCTACAAGGGGAGAAATCCACTTGTAGCCGACTTCCCCAAGGATTTATCTGGGGTTCTAGAATCCTCTTTTTGCCTCCTCTCTGAGTAGACCTGCAATTATAAATAAAGACTCAGTGAAGCAGTTTTTCTTAGACTCTTGACACTGATCAGAAACACTCTTCCAACTCTTCAAAATTATTACACAAAAGAACTCTATGTTCTTGGTTCTTTAGATTAGTGAGAAAATTAGAAGAAGAGAAATTCTCTTCTATTGCTTCAAAGGGAGAGACCACACTCTCAGTCATATTCAGCCATCAAGAAGAAGATTCGAAATTTTCAAAAACAAGTGTTCGTTGTGTTCTTCGAAGTTCATCTTGTTCTTTATCCATCCTTGAAGATTCACAACAAGTTCTTTGAAGAGCTAGAAGTCCTTTGAAGATCTTGGAGTTTCTCAAGTTGGTGTTCTTCGCATTCTTGATAAAAGCTTCTTCACCTTCGAAGATCAACTATGAAGAAGATGAATAAATCTCAAGAAGATGGTAAACCAAAATCTCCTAGCCTCTTTGAAGAGGTTGAAAAACTATGTGGGTAATAGTTTGTTTTTATTTTTGATCAAAGCATGCTTATACTTGAAGTTCATGATCTTAGATTATAAAAAAAATTTATATTCCGTTGCACCATGTTTTCTTATGAATTCATGCATGCTCCCCAACATGCATTGTCTAGTAGCGTGGGCCACCCAAGGTTGGACCCGATCACGCTGTTAAATGATGTTCATTAGTTTGTGACATCGGGGCACCAGTGTGTACCAGAGGTTCTTTCAAGAACGCACAAATCCAAGCGAGAAAGGGTAAGGCCCTGAGTAGACCATATGGAGGAAAGCAATGACAAGAACATATTATATGTATAGCAATGTGATTCTATGTTTTATGATTTATATCCTTGAAAACTGTTGTCACTAAGATTATGCTTTATCATTTTTTTCTTATACTAAAACCATTCTTTTATCAGCATAATGATAGAGACAACATATTTTCTAAAAAGTATTGTGAACTGCAGATAGCTTTATTAATTACTCATTTTATTGCATTAAAAGTTAGACTCACAGCATGAGCTCGGTTTCGAGGTATCTTACTTACTAAGTCATGGACTTACCCAGTTGTTATTTTTTCTTTCCACCTGTTGGACATTTATTTGTCCTCCAATTTTAGAGTCATTCTTTAGGTTTGAAGACAAGCGAGGTCTTCTTGGAGTTGTAGCTTGGCCTTTGTTGTTTTGTAAGGCTGTTTTATTAGTGAGATTTTGTGCTAGATGTGTTCAAAGTTGTATAAGGTTTTTGTGTAGTATTCAGATCACTTTATATTATTTCAATTCTATTCATTTCAGTCTGATAGATATTTAATGTAGTCTTATCCAATTATCTGCCTGTTAGTTGACATGGATATTTCTACTTTAATTCTCAGATTAATTATTTATTAATTTAATTCTGGCGGATTACAATTAGATCTTTTGAGACTTATTCACGAAAGTAAGTGAGTCTGTGGGAGGCACTCAAAAATTTTAAATAAGTCAGTATTTTGTTATTAATTAATTTATTAAATTTTTAGGACGTTACAGATATCATAAGCTATGATGACCCGATTCATACTTACACATGATAAACATTTTTTTTGAAACATAATAATCATGAACCAAACAAATCGTCATAGGGTGATAGAAAAACTTGTGCCATACATACATCTCATAATAAATTATAAGAATACATCTATTGCATCAGAGTTGCATAACACATAAACATAAATTCAACGGAAGCATATGCTATGAGAGTAAATAAACATAAATAGAGTTAACAAACAAAAGCTCTAATGATTAAAGCTTTACATTGTATCATATACAAAAGAATGACTATACAAAATGCGTCATATGTGACACGAACTATATACATCAATATTGTTTGATCATTAGCACTATGATGTACAAAACAATAGATTATAAACAACTAGTCTATACAAAAGATGGGGCATCCCACAACATCAATTGTAATGGTCCAAGTAGTATGACACAGGATCCTCATTACGCCCTCAGAACCTGCATCAACAAAATCTATGAAATCATAGAGAATTCCTTAATTACATAGGCGAATATAAGTGAGTTAAAAATTCTTAATGAATAAAAATTCACTGGCTTCTCGCAATAAACCGAATAGTCATTTTTTACAAGAGTTTACAACAACAGTTACTAAAGGTTTGACATTTATTTTAAAACAATATGCAGCTGATGGGTAAACACTGGAATTACAAAAATATTTGAAATATAATATGGGTTAAATCCTTTTTTAGTACCTAAGTTTTAACTTCTTCTATTTTCGCACTTCTTTGGGTTACCGTTGGATAAAGACACAGATGTACTTGCCGTTAACTTTTCGAAAAAAAATTTACGACAATCCATGTGTTTGAACCAAAATCTGCCACGTGTCACTAAAGTTTTTCTTAAAAATAAAAATTCAAAAAATAAAAATTTAAAATTAAGAAAAATCAAAAATATAAAAAATCTGAACATAAAATTAAAAAAAAATTAAAATTAAAAAAAAAAAAAAAATAGAAAACAGGCCACAAGGGGTTGCTCGAGCCACCCCCATAGGCCAAAATGGGGGTGCTCGGCCATCTCCTACAACTGGGCTAGAGGTGGCTTGGCCACCTCCAAGGGGCCCAAATTTTTTTAGTTTTAGCCCCTTAGGGGTGTCAAACCACCCGCATGGCTCTTGGGGTGGTTCGCCACCCCCAAAACAGCCATGGGGGTGTCCCCACATGGGCTGGCCTGTTTTCTTTTTTATTTTAATTTTAATTTGATTTTAATTTTATGTTCTAATTTTTTATTATTTTTAATATTTTTTAGGTTCTTTATTTTTAAATTTTATTTTTTGAATTTTAATTTTTAAGAAAAACTTTAGTGACACGTGGCAAGTTTTGGTTCAAACACGTGGATTACCGTCAAAATTCTTTGAAAAGTTACGGCAAGTACCGTTTATGTCTTTACCCATAACCTTGGTTATTCTACATCCCAAAATGAAACCAAGGTGGGGAAAAGAAAAAGTCAAAACAAGGTACTAAAAAAATATTTAACCACATAATATTTAACTAAGTACGTATAAGGATATTCTAGTCTCTCACGTGGAAGTATGCATATACGTGTTCATCCATAACATAAATATATCATATAACTTAGCTAATGCATATACATGCATTCTATCACCTTTTGGTGAAACACAAGCATATAAGCATACATCTAAGGAACAAAACATAAAATCTCATATGCAACTTGTGATTGATGAATTTTAATCTCTTAAACATATTATTAACTAAATGATATATGTTGAGGAAACATTATCATTTAACTATGGTAATGGTTTTAGAGGCGTTCATGAAGTTTTTAAGATTTTTGGATAAAACCCTTAAAAACTTTCTTTAGAGAATGATCATTTTTTAGCGACCAATCTTGTAAGTATTAAAAACTTGGGTCAAACAAACTCAGTTTTACTCAAACTAAAGCCCGTTATGCTTATATCGAAACCCTCTACGACATAGTAGATTTTCAAAAAAGTCAATCCGTTGACCTTTTAGGCATAAAGATGACTATGCATATCTCTCTCTT
>FXXK01005016.1:0-11602 GCA_900184695.1 Betula pendula | reverse complement strand
CTAAAAATTAAAATTAAAAATTAAGAAAAATAAAAAGTATTAAGAAACAATAAAAAATAAAAACTAAAATTAAAAATTAATAAATTTTTTTAAAAAAAAAAAACAGAGGCTGCGAGCTAAAGGGTGGCTGGAGCCACCCCTTGCAGCCCATGCCACCCCCACTTTGATCCGATGGGGTGGCCGAAGCACCCCCAAGGCCCTTGGGGGAGGATCGGCCACCCCCTAAAGGCCCATATGTTTTAGGTCTGGCCTATTGGGGTGGCCGAACCACCCTTAAGAGGCATGGGGGTGGTTTGCCCACACCATACCGGTCATAGGGGGTGGCCGAATCCACCACCAAGGGCCTTGGGGGTGGATTGGCCACTCCCAAGGGGCCCAAATTTTGTTAGGTTTGGCCCTTTGGGGTGGCTAAACGCGGGTGATCGAGCCACCCCAAAACCCTTGAGTTTGTTTCGGTCACCCTCATATCGGTCGTAGGGGTGGTCAAGCCACGTCCATAGGTTGCAAGGGGTGGCTTGAGCCACCCCTTGTTGCCTTTTAAAAAAAATAAAAAAAAAATTTAATTTTAATTTTTTATTTATTTTATTTTTTCATTATTTTTGAATTTATTTTTAAGAAAAAATTTACTGACATGTGATAGATTTGGTTTAAACACATAGATTGCCATTAAAATTTTTCTGAAAAGTATACGGCAGCTACCGTCTGTATATTTACCCATAACTCGAGTTATTATCTATCCCAGAATAAAACAAAGGTGGGGAAATAAACAAAAAAAAAAAAAGTTAAAACCCAGATAGTAAAAATGTATTTAACCCATAATTGATAAAATGATCAAGAGTTGATGGTTGAAAAGTCAACCACTAATTAGTTAAGGGAAAATGCTTCGAGTACTAACAAAAAACAAATAGTTCTACGCAAACTAATGTGTCATTTCATAATTGGATACATAATTAAGGGTGTAAGGTTGAAAAGTCAACTCCAAATTAATTATATTGACAAGTCAAATTTTTTGCTTGATCATTTGACCAATTATAGACTACTACATCAATTTGTAAAAAAAAACAAAACTTCAACTAAACCAGAACACGTAGAAAAAATCTTAAAAAGACTGTTGATCATTTCATTAATTATAGACTAGTGTATCGGTTTTTTAAAAAGACTTGTACTCAAAGTTGTAGTAGCGATAGTCCTAATTTATATATTTATATGCTCAAGACTTGCTTCAGCATGCATGTGTGTGTGGCGGTGTCACAACCCTTGTAGAGTCTAGCTAGCTACTAACCTATTCAATCATTTTTTGCGTCTCGAAGTTTTTTCTGAACTCAATATAATGTTATGTTTCAGACCTTTAGGTTTTCGCATTTACTTTCAACAAAGGTGTTTCATACTTTAACATCTAATTGATCTCGTTGGAACCCATAAATATAGTCCCGTTGAGCATGATGACAAGGATAATCTCCACTTCATTAGATGTTTGACTTTGATCGAGCACGGTAAAAAGGATTGAATACTCTCTTCAATGCGATCAAGAGAAGATTCATCCTCTGAATCGTGATGAGAACCATGCCTATCACACTAGATTTTCCATTCATGCCATACGACATACATAGCTAACTTGGAACAATTAACTATCCAAACCAAATATATATAATTCAAGTTTAGTCTTTTCAACACAAAAACAATATTTAACATAAATCAAAGGACTCTTGCCTAGATACATCATGTAATACTTATGAACTAGAATATGATCTCGATCTCCTACAAATTGCTACTTGGATTGCTAGCCATCCAAGCAACAAATGTGAGATAGCTCTTATGGAGTCCACCTATTCCAGTAGGTAGGTGGGCTGCCAAAACATGGCTCGACGGTGTGATGGACGAGGACGAGGATTTTGATAGCAGCACGAGGAGCAATTGCCGTAGGATAACTCAAGAATAGCTCGAAGAGGCGAGGCGCATGGTTGCTATCTCCCACACGATGTGACTTCCCCTCTAACTCTAAGCTTATCGGCTCCCCAAGATTCGCAGCCGCTCATGGATCGCCGGCATTGCTCGATCGACGAGATCCTCTGATTAATCACCAGATGATTTTAGTTAACCATTCGTATCTGTAGAACCTGTGTTGTTTATCCAAACCATAATAAATGCATGGAAAGTAATGCAATTAATAGACTGTTATAAACTGTAACGCAACTGGAATGATGTAGTAACGAAAATCAGGCTCTAATAACCCCCCACCCCCCCCCCACCCCGGGCGGTCCCCAACTCATGGTCATGAGAAATGCAACTTCTTCCATTTTAATAAATGCTAGTTACTCTAAGAAATAGTCATTCCGCGTACCAAATATAACCTAAGACTTTAAGATCCTACCGCCCCCACCACCCCGGCGGTCCTTGCTCATGGTCATGAAAATGCAACTTCTTCCATTTTAATAAAGGCTAGCTACTCCTAGGAATAGTCATTTTGCATACCAAACATAACCTAAGACATCTTCTTGAAAAACTTTAGTGACACGTGGTAGATTTTGGTTCAAACCCAAGAATTGTTGTTAAAATTTTTTTGAAATGTTAACGACAGGTAATGTTTGCGTCTTTACTCATAACCCAAGTTATTCTACATCCCAAAATAAAACTAAGGCGAGAAGAGAAAAAATGAAGTTAAAATACAGGTACTAAAAAAGTATTTAACACTATCAATTAATTTGGATGAAAATTTTAGTAAAAGCTTTATTACCCAAAACATTTCTCATAAATTATTATTTTTTGATACGAGTAATGCTAGAAGTTAATCTCGTGTCTTTCCAAGAATGATGTGGCTTTTAAAATTACGGCTGAGCATGTGATTAATTACTATTGAATTTTGATCAATCAGAGAAACACCAAATTTAAGAGAGAAACATTGTTCTTGCATTAATAATTAGTGCGAATTAGATATTGTACTTCAAATAGTTTAGTTGAAAATTAAAACGTAAGTCGTTGATTTCAAAATGAAAGCACTTTAATTATTATTATTATTCACTATTAATAGTTGATGCAGCTACGAACAACAATGTGTTTGCTACAACAGTTATTCTTAGTGGCATGGATATATTAGTTTTGGCATTAGGCAGTGGCATCAATGCTAATGCCAAGGTTGACGCCGCACTTTGCCTGGAGTTCGGTAGAGATATCGACGTCAGCAGCTGCGGTGGGGCGTTCAACAACTGAAGCGCCTGCAGTTGCATTGAGTTGCGCCTGGACGCATAGAGACGTTGTTTGGGGTCCGAGGACGGCCTCAATGAGTTTGACGATTCCAAGGTTGGCGCAACAGTCTGGAAGTGAACCAGCCGTCAAGTTCTTGCTCAGGATTATAGGCTCACAGGCGGAGATGTTTAGAGCCACACCCGCTACCACACATATCGGTTCAGAAATTGTTATTGCATGCACGCTACTAATTGTCGCAGCGAATAGGCCGAGGAAGAGGACAAGGAGCTTCGCATTTTGTTTTGCCATATGGATGGATTATTGTGTCGTTGTTCATGTTTGTAAGTCACTGCATGCACCCTTTTATAGATCGGAGTTAGATCGAGGAAGGGGCAAATGGTAATTATTTGGCATATATAGCCATATAGGCCTTAATAGCATTGCCACCTATGGCTGGACCAACCATTACATATATATTACCTACTCTTGGACCAAGGGGGGCCGCGGCTGCCTTTGGTTTTAAAATTTTCTTTAAATTTTTTTTTTAATTATGTTAGAATATATATATGTATATATACATTGTTAAACTTAAAATACGTTTGGCCCATTCTAAAAAGGGACGCAACTATATTAACCATCAAGTACGTCGTCGATGATCAACATGCACGTACGAAACTGTATGTGTCTAAGTTTTTGTCCAGCAACAAAAAAACAAAAGTGAACATATATATTGATCGATCAAAGAGGGGGCAGAATATGATCAGCATAAGCGAACAATTAAGTTTATTTATTTATTTTAGTTCTTGTCCTACGCGAGTATTAGGTCCTTTCTCATTGCACTTCCCCGTCGGAAACAGTGCAAATTAAATTGCTATTTATTGATATAGGGTGCTGCTTAATCGTATATAGTTTACGAAAAAGAAAGAAAAAGATCCATATATAGCACTAAATAGGGGGATTAAACAAGTCCATAGTTGCTATAATTTAGAGTGGCACCGCAGTACTATGCTCTAATTGCATGCAGTAGCGTGAGGTTAATTGGTTTTTAGGTTCCGCATTTTTTTTCTGCAATGCTAACAACCCCAGGACTCCAATATTCTTCCCTTACTTCCCGGTCAAAAACAGTGTAGGGAAGGTAACGCAGCAATTTTATAAACATAAAATATATATTGTCAATTTTTAGGTCTGAGGAATTAACGAACTAGCTGCGCAGAGAACAAAAGGGGGACACGTTGCTCAGGATAACGTCTCTGCCACCTCACCCTGGCCAACTGTCTAAATATTTTCGGCAAAGAATCAGACAATGCCCTTAACCTACCGGCAAGCACGTCACATTACACAACGATTGACAACGGTTGCACGCATGTATCATGTATGAGGCAATTATAAATCCGGATCCACTAATTTGCCATAGTGATACCTTACCGCAAGCGCCACCTATGAAAGAACGATGTACCCCACTAGTGGGAGTATACCGAATGCCACGCCTGGCAGAATAGTGCCCAATCAGCGAACGTCACTTAATTGACTAGAGCCACGCAGGGCTAGGGGATGAGATACTTCGTACAAGTAAGGGAAGGTAGCCATTTCAAGTACATTCTCTTGACACTGCCATTCTTGCTCTCCTTTTTTCTATTCATCCAATTCTTTAAATATTGACTTAATCATCAAAGGTATTCTCTACAGACACTCTAGGCTAGCAAGTCTCTGAGCTTACCTCCATCTCTCTCTTGCACACAATTTTGGTCTAAAATTGGTCGTGAGATCAACCGCATCATCAATATCTTTGGGGCATTTTATAAAAACCTTTGAGAACTTGGTTGTAATTAGTCTATATTTCTTCAACTTAATTTGTGATTGGATGAATATAACGAAACTCAATTTTTTTTTCCTCTCAAATTTTTTTTCTTCGTATTTAATCAAAATAGATAAACATTTTAACTAATCGTATATTTTTAAGAGTGTTGTTCAAAATTTAGTGTCTAAGAAGATGTTGTAAATGATGCTACAACTATTATAAGAAGTACAATNTGCAATGCTAACAACCCCAGGACTCCAATATTCTTCCCTTACTTCCCGGTCAGAAACAGTGTAGGGAAGGTAACGCAGCAATTTTATAAACATAAAATATATATTGTCAATTTTTAGGTCTGAGGAATTAGCGAACTAGCAGCGCAGAGAACAAAAGGGGGACACGTTGCTCAGGATCACGTCTCTGCCACCTCACCCCGGCCAACTGTCTAAATATTTTCGGCAAAGAATCAGACAATGCCCTTAACCTACCGCCAAGCACGTCACATTACACAACGATTGACAACGGTTGCGCGCATGTATCATGTATGAGGCAATTATAAATCCGGATCCACATAGTGATACCTTACCGCAAGCGCCACCTATGAAAGAACGATGTACCCCACTAGTGGGAGTATACCGAATGCCACGCCTGGCCAGAATAGTGTCCAATCAGCGAACGTCACTTAATTGACTAGAGCCACGCAGGGCTAGGGGATGAGATACTTCGTACAAGTAAGGGAAGGTAGCCATTTCAAGTACATTCTCTTGACACTGCCATTCTTGCTCTCCTTTTTTCTATTCATCCAATTCTTTAAATATTGACTTAATCATCAGAGGTATTCTCTACAGACACTCTAGGCTAGCAAGTCTCTGAGCTTACCTCCATCTCTCTCTTGCACACAATTTTGGTCTATAATTGGTCGTGAGATCAACCGCATCATCAATATCTTTGGGGCATTTTATAAAAACCTTTGAGAAATTGGTTGTAATTAGTCTATATTTCTTCAACTTAATTTGTGATTGGCTGAATATAACGAAACACAATTTTTTTTTCCTCTGAATTTTTTTTTCATATTTAATCAAAATAGATAAACATTTTAACTAATCGTATATTTTTAAGAATGTTGTTCAAAATTTAGTGTCTAAGAAGATGTTGTAAATGATGCTACAACTATTATAAGAAGTACAATTTACCCAAAAAGCAAATACATAGTTGCAACTTGCAATTTAATCCTTTCCAAACGGATCTTAAAAGTCTTAGGTTATGTTTGGTACACGGAATGACTATTCCTTAGAGTAGCTAGCCTTTATTAAAAAGGGAAGAAATTGCATTCTCATGACCATGAGCAGGGACTGCCAGGAGGGGTGGGCGACGGTAGTCTTAGGTTATGTTTGGTATGCAAAATGACTATTCCTAGGAGTAGCTAGCCTTTATTAAAAATGGAAGAAGTTGCATTTTCATGACCATGAGCAAGGACCGCCGGGGGTGGTGGGGGGGCGGTAGGATCTTAAAGTCTTAGGTTATATTTGGTACGCGGAATGACTATTTCTTAGAGTAACTAGCATTTATTAAAAATGGAAGAAGTTGCATTCTCATGACCATGAGTTGGGACCGCCGCCCCGGGGTGGGGGGGGGGGTGGGGGGTTATTAGAGCCTGATTTTCGTTACTACATCATTCCAGTTGCGTTACAGTTTATAACAGTCTATTAAATTGCATTACTTTCCATGCATTTATTATGGTTTGGATAAACAACACAGGTTCTACAGATACGAATGGTTAACTAAAATCATCTGGTGATTAATCAGAGGATCTCGTCGATCGAGCAATGCCGGCGATCCATGAGCGGCTGCGAATCTTGGGGAGCCGATAAGCTTAGAGTTAGAGGGGAAGTCACATCGTGTGGGAGATGAAGCAACCATGCGCCTCGCCTCTTCGAGCTATTCTTGAGTTATCCTACGGCAATTGCTCCTCGTGCTGCTATCAAAATCCTCGTCCTCGTCCATCACACCGTCGAGCCATGTTTTGGCAGCCCACCTACCTACTGGAATAGGTGGACTCCATAAGAGCTATCTCACATTTGTTGCTTGGATGGCTAGCAATCCAAGTAGCAATTTGTAGGAGATCGAGATCATATTCTAGTTCATAAGTATTACATGATGTATCTAGGCAAGAGTCCTTTGATTTATGTTAAATATTGTTTTTGTGTTGAAAAGACTAAACTTGAATTATATATATTTGGTTTGGATAGTTAATTGTTCCAAGTTAGCTATGTATGTCGTATGGCATGAATGGAAAATCTAGTGTGATAGGCATGGTTCTCATCACGATTCAGAGGATGAATCTTCTCTTGATCGCATTGAAGAGAGTATTCAATCCTTTTTACCGTGCTCGATCAAAGTCAAACATCTAATGAAGTGGAGATTATCCTTGTCATCATGCTCAACGGGACTATATTTATGGGTTCCAACGAGATCAATTAGATGTTAAAGTATGAAACACCTTTGTTGAAAGTAAATGCGAAAACCTAAAGGTCTGAAACATAACATTATATTGAGTTCAGAAAAAACTTCGAGACGCAAAAAATGATTGAATAGGTTAGTAGCTAGCTAGACTCTACAAGGGGTTGTGACACCGCCACACACACATGCATGCTGAAGCAAGTCTTGAGCATATAAATATATAAATTAGGACTATCGCTACTACAACTTTGAGTACAAGTCTTTTTAAAAAACCGATACAGTAGTCTATAATTAATGAAATGATCAACAGTCTTTTTAAGATTTTTTCTACGTGTTCTGGTTTTAGTTGAAGTTTTGTTTTTTTTTTACAAATTGATGTAGTAGTCTATAATTGGTCAAATGATCAAGCAAAAAATTTGACTTGTCAATATAATTAATTTGGAGTTGACTTTTCAACCTTACACCCTTAATTATGTATCCAATTATAGAATGACACATTAGTTTGCGTAGAACTATTTGTTTTTTGTTAGTACTCGAAGCATTTTCCCTTAACTAATTAGTGGTTGACTTTTCAACCATCAACTCTTGATCATTTTATCAATTATGGGTTAAATACATTTTTACTATCTGGGTTTTAACTCTTTTTTTTTTGTTTATTTCCCCACCTTTGTTTTATTCTGGGATAGATAATAACTCGAGTTATGGGTAAATATACAGACGGTAGCTGCCGTTAACTTTTCAGAAAAATTTTAATGGCAATCTATGTGTTTAAACCAAAATCTATCACATGTCAGTAAATTTTTTCTTAAAAATAAAAATTCAAAAATAATGGAAAAAATAATAAAAAATTAAAATTAAAGTTTTTTTTTTTTTTATTTTTTTTAAAAGGCAACAAGGGGTGGCTCAAGCCACCCCTTGCAACCTATGGACGTGGCTTGACCACCCCCTACGACCGATATGAGGGTGACCGAAACAAACTCAAGGGTTTTAGGGGTGGCTCGATCACCCGCGTTTAGCCACCCCCAAAGGGCCAAACCTAACAAAATTTGGGCCCCTTGGGAGTGGCCAATCCACCCCCAAGGCCCTTGGTGGTGGATTCGGCCACCCCCTATGACCGGTATGGGTGTGGGCAAACCACCCCCATGCCTCTTAAGGGTGGTTCGGCCACCCCAATAGGCCAGACCTAAAAACATATGGGCCTTTAGGGGGTGGCCGATCCTCCCCCAAGGGCCTTGGGGGTGCTTCGGCCACCCCATCGGATCAAAGTGGGGGTGGCATGGGCTGCAAGGGGTGGCTCCAGCCACCCTTTAGCTCGCAGCCTCTGTTTTTTTTTTAAAAAAAAAATTTAATTTAATTTTTAATTTTATGTTTTATTTTTTATTGTTTCTTAATACTTTTTATTTTTCTTAATTTTTAATTTTAATTTTCAGGAAAAACTTTAGTGACACGTGGCAGATTTTGGTTCAAACCCAGGAATTGTTGTTAAAATTTGTTTGAAAAGTTAACGACAGGTAATGTTTGCGTCTTTACTCATAACCCAGGTTATTCTACATCCCAAAATAAAATTAAGGCGGGAAGAGAAAAAATGAAGAAGTTAAAATACAGGTACTAAAAAAGTATTTAACCCTATCAATTAATTTGGATGAAAATTTTAGTAAAAGCTTTATTACCCAAAACATTTCTCATAAATTATTATTTTTTGATACGAGTAATGCTAGAAGTTAATCTCGTGTCTTTCCAAGAATGATGTGGCTTTTAAAATTACGGCGGAGCATGTGATTAATTACTATTGAATTTTGATCAATCAAAGAAACACCAAATTTAAGAGAGAAACACAGTTCTTGCATTAATAATTAGTGCGAATTAGATATGGTACTTCAAATAGTTTACTTGAAAATTAAAACGTAATTCGGTGATTTCCAAATGAAAGCACTTTATTTATTATTATTATTCACTATTAATAGTTGATGCAGCTACGAACAACAATGTAATTGCTACAACAGTTATTCTTAGTGGCATGGATATATTAGTTTTGGCATTAGGCAGTGGCATCAATGCTAATGCCGAGGTTGACGCCGCACTTTGCCTGGAGTTCGGTAGAGATATCGACGTCAGCAGCTGTGGTGGGGCGTTCAACAACTGAAGCGCCTGCAGTTGCATTGAGTTGCGCCTGGACGCATAGAGACGTTGTTTGGGGTCCGAGGACGGCCTCAATGAGTTTGACGATTCCAAGGTTGGCGCAACAGTCTGGAAGTGAACCAGCCGTCAAGTTCTTGCTCAAGATTATAGGCTCACAGGCGGAGATGTTTAGAGCCACACCCGCTACCACACATATCGGTTCAGAAATTGTTATTGCATGCACGCTTCTAATTGTCGTAGCGAATAGGCCGAGGAAGAGGACAAGGAGCATCGCATTTTGTTTCGCCATGTGAATGGGTTATTGTGTCGTTGTACTGTTTGTAAGGTCACTGCATGCACCCTTTTATAGATCGGAGTTAGATCGAGGAAGGGGCAAATGGTAATTATTTGGCATATATAGCCATATAGGCCTTAATAGCATTGCCACCTATGGCTGGACCAACCATTACATATATATTACCTATCTTGGACCAAGGGGGCCGCGGCTGCCTTTGGTTTTAAAATTTTCTTTAATTTTTTTTTTAATTATGTTAGAATAATATATGTATATATACATTGTTAAACTTAAAATAAGTTTGGCCCATTCTAAAAAGGGACGCAACTATTCTATCCATCAAGTACGTCATCAGTGATCAACATGCACGTACGAAACGGTATGTGTCTAAGTTTTTGTCCAGCAACAAAAAAACAAAAGTGAACATCTATATCGATCGATCAAAGAGGGGGCAGAAGAAGATCAGCATAAGCGAACAATTAAGTCTATTTATTTATTTTAGTTCTTGTCCTACGCGAGATATTAGGTGCTTTCTCATTGCACTTCCCCGTCGGAAACAGTGCAAATTAAATTGCTATTTATTGACATAGGGTGATGCTTAATCATAATATGTTTACGAAAAAGAAAGAAAAAGATCCCTAGATAGCACTAAATAGGGGGATTAAACAAGTCCATAGTTGCTAAATTTAGAGTGGTACCGCAATACTATGCTCTAATTGCATGCAGTAGCGTGAGGTTAATTGGTTTTTAGGTTCTGCATTTTTTTTTCTGCAATGCTAACAACCCCAGGACTCCAATATTCTTCCTTACTTCCCGGTCAGAAACAGTGTAGGGAAGGTAACGCAGCAATTTTATAAACATAAAATATATATTGTCAATTTTTAGGTCTGAGGAATTAGCGAACTAGCAGCGCAGAGAACAAAAGGGGGACACGTTGCTCAGGATCACGTCTCTGCCACCTCACCCCGCCAACTGTCTAAATATTTTCGGCAAAGAATCAGACAATGCCCTTAACCTACCGGCAAGCACGTCACATTACACAAAACGATTGACAACGGTTGCGCGCATGTATCATGTATGAGGCAATTATAAATCCGGATCCACATAGTGATACCTTACCGCAAGCGCCACCTATGAAAGAACGATGTACCCCACTAGTGGGAGTATACCGAATGCCACGCCTGGCCAGAATAGTGTCCAATCAGCGAACGTCACTTAATTGACTAGAGCCACGCAGGGCTAGGGGATGAGATACTTCGTACAAGTAAGGAAGGTAGCCATTTCAAGTACATTCTCTTGACACTGCCATTCTTGCTCTCCTTTTTTCTATTCATCCAATTCTTTAAATATTGACTTAATCATCAGAGGTATTCTCTACAGACACTCTAGGCTAGCAAGTCTCTGAGCTTACCTCCATCTCTCTCTTGCACACAATTTTGGTCTAAAATTGGTCGTGAGATCAACCGCATCATCAATATCTTTGGGGCATTTTATAAAAACCTTTGAGAAATTGGTTGTAATTAGTCTATATTTCTTCAACTTAATTTGTGATTGGATGAATATAACGAAACACAATTTTTTTTTCTCTGAATTTTTTTTTCATATTTAATCAAAATAGATAAACATTTTAACTAATCGTATATTTTTAAGAATGTTGTTCAAAATTTAGTGTCTAAGAAGATGTTGTAAATGATGCTACAACTATTATAAGAAGTACAATTTACCCAAAAAGCAAATACATAGTTGCAACC
>FXXK01005011.1:0-10850 GCA_900184695.1 Betula pendula | reverse complement strand
GGTTTGGGCCTTGGGTACGAAAAGATATCGGCTTGTCGCGAAGGTTGTATGCTATTTTGGAGGGAAAATGAAAAGTTGGACAAATGTACATCGTGCAATCAGTCTAGGTGGAAGGATGATGTAACTGATGAAGATGGGTCGGCAAAAAGTTTGATAAAAAAGTCGGTCAAAGTGTTGCGTTGGTTTTCTCTAATATAAGGCTGCAGAGGTTGTTTATGTCACATCATACATCGTCACATATGAAGTGGCACGCTCAAGGTCGTATAAAAGATGGTGTATTGAGGCATCCAGCCGATGGAGAAGCAAGAAAGGCATTTGATTCACGTTACCCAGACTTCGCATCAGACTCGCTCAATGTCAGGCTAGGTTTAGCGTCAGATGGTTTTAATCCTTTTGAAAACATGTCTACTAGTCACAGTACTTGGTTGGTAATGTTAGTACCTTACAATTTGCCCCTCTGGATGTGTATGAAACAACTGTATTTTATGTTAAGCTTGATTATCTCTGGTCCGAATTCACCGGGGCAAAATATAGATGTGTACCTAGCGCCCCTTGTAAGTGAGTTGAAGGATATGGGAAGTAGGGATGCAAACTTTTGACATAACCTCGAAAAAGAAATTCACAATGCGTTCGGCCTTGATGTGGACTATAAATGGCTTCCCAGCATACGATGATTTATCGGGCTGGAGTACACATGGACGGAAAGCATGTCCTTGTTGTAGGCATGCAACGAAATCAACGTGGCTAACTTATGGTAAAAAAATGGTGCTATATGGGGCATAGGCGATGGTTGCCTACAGAACATCAGTGGAGAAAGAACAAGAGATCATTCGACAGTATGCAGGAAATTGAGAGTGCGCCCGAAGTGCCGAATGGCGATGAGATAATGAGATAATTAGAGGTTGTTGTGAAACGGGCAAAGATCGGAGAGAAATTGCCCAAGGACGAAGTTGATTGGAAGAGGCGAAATGTATTATACGATTTGCCTTACTGGAAAGATCAGTTATTACGCCACAACATTGATGTGATGCACAAAAAAAAAATGTTGTTGATAACATACTTGGCACGCTATTGAACATGAGTGGAAAAACTAAAGACAACCTCGAAGCACGTCAAGACTTGCGTAAAATGAATTTGAGACCAAAACTTCATCCATTTACTGGGGACAACAACAAAACGTATTTGCCTACAGCTTGTTTCACAATGACGAAAAAAGAGAAGACTAACTTCTTGCAGGTGTTACATGATGTTAGAGTGCCAGATGGATATTCTTCAAATGTGTCACGTTGTGTCAAGCTTAAGGAATGTGTGTATCGGGGGTTTGAAAAGTCATGACAATCACATAGTCATGCAACAACTTCTGCCAATTGCATTTCGAGGAACCTTATCGGATAAGGTTGTGAGGCCTTTAATAGAGCTAAGTGAATTTTTTCAGGGAGATATGTTCAAAAACACTGCAGGTGAAAGATCTGGATCGTCTAGAGNGATTTGGGCCTTGGGTACGAGAAGATATCGGCTTGTCGCAAAGGTTGTATGCTATTTTGGAGGGAAAATGAAAAGTTGGACAAATGTACATCGTGCAATCAGTCTAGGTGGAAGGATGATGTAACTGATGAAGATGGGTCGGCAAAAAGTTTGATAAAAAAGCCGGTCAAAGTGTTGCGTTGGTTTTCTCTAATACTAAGGCTGCAGAGGTTGTTTATGTCACATCATACATCGTCACATATGAAGTGGCACGCTCAAGGTCGTACAAAAGATGGTGTATTGAGGCATTCAGCCGATGGAGAAGCATGAAAGGCATTTGATTCACGTTACCCAGACTTCGCATCAGACTCGCTCAATGTCAGACTAGGTTTAGCGTCAGATGGTTTTAATCCTTTTGAAAACATGTCTACTAGTCACAGTACTTGGTTGGTAATGTTAGTACCTTACAATTTGCCCCTCTGGATGTGTATGAAACAACCGTATTTTATGTTAAGCTTGATTATCTCTGGTCCGAATTCACCAGGGCAAAATATAGATGTGTACCTAGCGCCCCTTGTAAGTGAGTTGAAGGATATGGGAAGTAGGGGTGCAAACTTTTGACATAACCTCGAAAAAGAAATTCACAATGCGTTCGGCCTTGATGTGGACCATAAATGACTTCCCAGCATACGATGATTTATCGGGCTGGAGTACACATGGATGGAAAGCATGTCCTTGTTGTAGGCATGCAACGAAATCAACGTGGCTAACTTATGGTAAAAAATGGTGCTATATGGGGCATAGGCGATGGTTGCCTACAGAACATCAGTGGAGAAAGAACAAGAGATCATTCGACGGTATGCAGGAAATTGAGAGTGCGCCCGAAGTGCCGAATGGCGATGAGATAATGAAATAATTAGAGGTTGTTGTGAAACGGGCAAAGATCGGAGAGAAATTGCCCAAGGACGAAGTTGATTGGAAGAGGAGAAATGTATTATACGATTTGCCTTACTGGAAAGATCAATTATTACGCCACAACATTGATGTGATGCACAAAAAAAAAATGTTGTTGATAACATACTTGGCACGCTATTGAACATGAGTGGAAAAACCAAAGACAACCTCGAAGCACGTCAAGACTTGCGTAAAATGAATTTGAGACCAAAACTTCATCCATTTACTGGGGACAACAACAAAACGTATTTGCCTACAGCTTGTTTCACAATGACGAAAAAAGAGAAGACTAACTTCTTGCAGGTGTTACATGATGTTAGAGTGCCAGATGGATATTCTTCAAATGTGTCACGTTGTGTCAAGCTTAAGGAATGTGTTATCGGGGGTTTGAAAAGTCATGACAATCACATAGTCATGCAACAACTTCTGCCAATTGCATTTCGAGGAACCTTATCGGATAAGGTTGTGAGGCCTTTAATAGAGCTAAGTGAATTTTTCAGGGAGATATGTTCAAAAACACTGCAGGTGAAAGATCTGGATCGTCTAGAGAATCGAATACCCATAATCTTGTGCCAATTGGAACCAATATTCCCTTCGGGTTTTTTTACAATTATGGTGCATGTAGTTATACATTTAGTTCGTGAATGTAAACTAGGGAGACCGGTACACTACAGGTGGATGTATCCCATCGAGAGGTAATATTAAAATTGATGTTGACTTATTATTTAAGTGAATGACGTATTATTATATACATTTTTTTATGTGACGGTTGCATAATTGTCTTTAACGCAGGTGCCTTGGTCGATATAAACATACCGTTCGTAATATGGCTGCACTAGAAGGGTCTATTGCAAAGGGTTACATCATGGACGAATTATTGATGTTTTGTTCGCGCTATTTAGATAACGCGCCAACAGTACACAATAAGCCCCCAAGACACCAAGATGAGTCTCATGGGGCGAGCAAGTGGATAAAACTTGATATGATCACATTTGAGCAAGCACACCGATATGTTTTATTCAACTCTGACGATTTCCTAGAATTTCGAAAGTGAGTTGTATAATTAAATACATATTGTACGGTTATAAATGAAATGAAAAGTATTCTCCATCCTTTTTTATGCTGATGTATAGAATGCACATTGACTCGCTAATGGAAAGAAACAATATGAAAAGGACATCGCATCAAAAGTTGATGAAGCAACATAGGGACCAATTCTGTAGCTGGTACAAGTCACACATAAGAATACTGTTCGTTTTAATAATTAAGTGTATAAAAGTCAAATGAAATCACTATGTTAATAAGGTGTTCAAATCACAAGTTGATAAGTTGGACACGGCTAGTAGAATGGAATTGGGAGATAAACTTGTAAGTCATGTCAAAGGTCCAATGTTCGATGCCCAAGAATATAATCGGTATGTGGTTAATGGCGTGCTGTACCGCACCGTGGATGTCGATAAAGAAAAGAAAAGTCAAAATTGTGGGATGTGTGTGACCACTAAAGACGGTCCCACCTACTATGGTAAGCTAACTCGCATAATCGAGGTTACTTACTACAACTTGACACGGTATGTGCTCTTCAAGTGCGATTGGGTCGACATTCAACCGAATAAGGGATACAAAAAGGATGAATATGGATTCGATCTTGTAAATTTCAATAACCTAATTCACACGGGTGCGCGAATTACCAATGATCCGTTCGTACTACCTTCCCAAGTATCGCAAGTGTATTATGTTCAATATCTCATACATCCAAATTAGAATGTTGCTGTAAAGACAAAACCAAGAAACGTGTATGATGTCGGCGAAGGTGAAAGTCATAATTACGACGAGGCTGACAGTTATCATGATCACGTGCCTTTTAATGTTAACGTTCATGGAGATGATATTGATTTTGTGAATGATGACATTAATTGTGCACGTACTAATATACCGGCCACCGAAACACTAAAATAAATGTATGTACTAAATATGATTAAACTATTAAAATGTGTCCAAATAAATGTCTGTACTAAATATGATTTACTTAATATTTGTCTCACTATTTTTTTCATGTCCTCTATGTTGTAAAATATTGTATATTTTATCTACGATTGAAACTGACTCATTTTAATGTGTTTGCAGGTAGACATGTCTCACAAACAAAAGATGTTGTAAGCCTGCGAGTATTTTTGGACGCTTAGAGACCACACACCGGTTGTGTGGCCAGTAGTAGGGTCAAATGAAACTACACAAGACTCCCAGGAGACACAGGGGAGCGAAGATTACTATATCCCTACTCCAGCCCCAAATGTACTACTACCCGATTCGCTCCACGACATTAGTCCGGGCGAATACGCCGAACATATGGATGATCTACTTGGAATGTATGAGCCTGGTTATGACCAATGGGCAGGACCCTCATGCAACAGAGGGGAGTCTGAAGGAGCGGTAGCCTTGAAGTAGAGCATAGCCCTAAGACGGCGGATGGCCCTTAGAGGGAAGCTCACACACCATCACAATCAGCACTCGAGCTTTCACAACATAGCAGTACAAATGCACCACAACAGCGGCGGTTACGACGTGGGCAAGTTGAGACCATAAGTATGAATTATTTTATATTATATCATAGTCAGCTGCTTTGATATATTTATATTAATTTAATACTAGTTAATTATAACATTCATTTTTTATGAGTTGTAGATGACTAGGGAAGAAGAGAGATTAGGACTGTTGGTAGTCCTAAGGAGATTTGGCACCTACCCGAGGGGGAAAGGGTAGTTGTCCGGTTCAACACCTCCTTCCAACCAATCGGCCCGGGTAGCGACAAAATTCTCAAGGATTGCAGGAAAGATTGCAAGAAATAGTCGATTTTCACAGTTATATGGCCATTGAAGGAGGATACCAATGGACGGGAAGGAAGATATGTGGACAACCCTAATGGTATGAAACTTTTTCCTGATATGTCAATCACTTATAGTTTTTTAGGCTTATATTTTCAATTAAGATATGATATTCTATTTTGGGTGTAGAGAAAATTCTANTATGGAGCCTGTAGAGGCCATCAATGATATAAAAAGGATAACGCTCATGGGCTTCGCAAAGAAAAGACAACAGTTAAGGTACGAGATTAAGAAGGCTATGAAATTGCAAGACGATGATACCGTACCATCTGTGGTCCAGAGGGCGGGAAAATATAGAGTTTTCGATGCAGAAGACTTCGAAATCCAAGTTGATAGGTGGTTGTCCTTGGATGATAAGGTTTTTTCTCACTTATGCCAAACGTTAAATTTATGAAATGATGTCGTTATTTTTTTATTATTTATTTTGTTTAAATAATCAACATATTAACATTACAAAGTTTATAGAAAATGGCAGAGAAGGCCAAGTCAAGCCGTGGATCTAAGAGCATCGCACAGGTTGCTCATGAGATGGTACGTATAATAACTCAGGCAATTAATAAAAAAACGTTCACAGATCGTACGTACTTTAATTAGATCATAAACTTGTATGATAATGTCAGTGATATTGCAGGAGAAACCCCGAACCGATGCGATATGTTCGTGGTCTCGCATACACGCAAAGATGGGACTCCTGTCAATGAATTAGCTAGAGCAGCTTTAGTAAGTGCTAAGTACTTACTATTACGAGAATATGATTATGGTAAGTATATCTTTATGCAGATTTTATGTTCAATTTATTATTTCTATGTGTTGTGCAGACCCAGATAAAAGCAATTATGACTACTCAATCACCAGCAGAACGAGTATGTTCACAGGGGTCAATATATTGGTCGCCAAATGATGCGTGCGGACAAGTCTTACGAAAAGAACATTCAGGTCGTGTACGTGGGGTGGGGTTAGGGCTGACATCTGGCAAATCCACCTCCTACAACTCTGGGCAAAGATCTGTCTCTAGTGCGCCTACTGCCAGGGAAGCAGCAATGGCTATTGAGATGGAAAGTTTAAAGAGTTTGTACAAATCGCAGAACGTTAAACTTCAAGCGCAAGAGCAAGAGATGGCAACCCTCAAAAGTATGGTACAAATGCTTATGGAGGGAAAACAACCTTCCATGGGAAACAACCAAGAAGGTAATGTTTTGGTATAGTTTTCGTTTTTCATTAATTAGTTATTAAGTGAAAAAAGAACCATAAATTAAGACAATATTATTTAAATACAGTTTAATGAAGAGACGTGTGTATGTACAAATGCAAGTGATCACCTTTTAGTTGTAGAAGATCCTGACAATGAGGTATGACAAGGTAGCGTGTGAAATGAATGACTACGTAAGTCTTGTTTAGTTAGTATAGACTTCAACTTAATTTACAATTACAAATGTTTGACGGACAATGGAAATGAGTATATTAAATGATTGCGAGTATTATTTGTTGTTTGTTTACATATACTGTGAAACTGATTGTAAGTGGTAGCCTTTTGTCTAAATGCTTAAGTGATATATTTCTTTTGGTGGGTGAAAAAAACTTAGTGGCAAAGATGATTAGTTTTTTAGACGATTGTGATGGGTTGCAGGCTGGTTTTTGTAATTCCATAGTTTTATGTCTTTTTGTTATTATCGGATATGGTACTAGTAGTGTGTTTTTTTGGCTGGGACATATTAGAGGTTGTGCAAATGGTAAAAGTGATGCTTATTGAATGTTAACTCTCTCTGATTGAAGTTTCAATACACACATTCTATGAAGACAAGTTGGTTTTAGTTTCAAATGTTTGGTGCTTTTTAATTCGATCTTCATGTTGGTTTTGTTGTTATTTTATTTAATTTGGAGTATGAAATTATTCTCATCTTATGGTGATTGAAATGGTTGGGAAAAGGAATTGCCCAATTCGTTATTTGATTGGCTTGAAGGAAAAAGTAAATAAGAAAACTTTCACTGTATAGTTTTCAGATATGTGTTCTTCCTGATTTGATTCAATTTATTTAAGGTAGCTATAGAAAATCTATTAGGTGGGTATATAACAATATTTCTTGGGAAAATGCTTAACATATTCATTTAAATTCAAACTAGCTTCTTCATGTCTTGTCTTAATTAACATATTATGTCGTTTGTGCATTGCTATTTGTAATATATTATAAGAGTTTGATGGACAAGTAATATGAATATTTTATTGATTATGATTATTGTACATGTGCAGACTAACTTGTTTGATTCAAAAGCCTCAAAAGAAGCAACCGAATATGACTTACTTGAGGAGGTTCTTCAAGACATTTGATATTTTGTTTCGGTTTATGAAGTGAATTTTTAGACTATGAATTATGTATTTTGGATTTGAATTATGTAATTTGGATTTGGATTATGTAATAGGTAAATAGAATTACGTATGTATGTGAATTTGAATTATGTTGGATTTTAGATAGAATGTTGTTGTGAAGAATTGTATGTTGGATTTTGTATTTGAATTGTGCAGGTTTTGTGTATGGATATTGAAATTAGCAGGTTTTGTATTTGTATATGGATATTGAAATTATTAATAGTAATATTAAAAAAAAAAAAATTATTAATCCTGGACAGTTTGGGTCAAAACCGTCCAGGATTCTTGGACAGTTTGGATTAAAACCGTCTAGGAATAATCCAAACTGTCCAGGATCATTTCCAGACGGTTTGGATAAAACCGTCTAGATTCCTGGGCGGTTTGGTCAAAACCGTCCAGAAATGAAGTTCTCGACGCCTACTTTTTGACAGTTTTAAACCGTCCAGAAAAAACCGTCCATAATTTCTTATGGACTGTTTTTTAGCCAATTCTGGACGGTTTTTAACCGTCCAGAACTGGCTAATTTTTTTTTTAGTGATATCAATATTTTTTTACGTAAATAAATTTCCTTACGGATGCATGCAAAAAATTATTGAATACTTTGGATGGTAGAATGTTTCACTTTCAATCTGTGTAAAAACGCATTTAATACTTTATCCAGTAAAAGAATTTACTTAGAAGTTTTGCTCAAACCTTTGCTAACATTTACATGGGATCATGTGCCCGTCTACAACACACTATACTCATTAATTGTTAAGATTTTCTTTCTTTGAAAACTCTAGTACACTATTTTCATTTCTCACATCCCCTGTCTCGGTTCAAAGTAGCCTGGGACCGATCCGGGATCAAGAAATTGTTGTAACTATCCTCGTCTGAACAACTGAGACTCAAGCATCAAACGAAACAATTTTTGTTTACCTATATTGTTACGACCACGAACCGCTTGTCTCGTTCAAACGAGAATTTCCAGTCTCGAAATTTTTAACGTAAAAATCATCCTGAACCCAAATTTTCTCGATCTTGCCAATCTCTTCTTCCATATCAAATATAACAAAAATCAACCAAACATGAATCAATACTACCCCAAATTCTACTTATTTAATATTAAATTTTTATTTCTCAATTAATTTTGTTGTTTATAAATTTCTAATAAACCTAAGCCTATGTAACTCTAATCATAATAAGCATCTTAATTTATAAAATTCAATCATTACCTAAGAAAATGGAAAAGAATGCAGCAGATACCATTACCTTACTGAGTTTGTTCCAGCAATATTTCTTCTCACTAATTTCCCCGAAGTGTTCTTTCCACTTTCTCACACTATCAATTTCTTAAGAGATTATTTCTCAGAGATACGCCGCGAAGGGGCACTTCCTAAAGGTTAAGGGAAGAAAAAATGTAAAATCTTTCGACTTCTAAAATTGGCTTATTTATAATATTTTCCAAGCCTCGTTCATACAAGATCTTCGTCTTGTTCAATGAGATGTGGGGAATCATCTAAAAGAACTTAAGCGGTTTTCTCATTCTGACACGTGTCCGATTTACGAATAAGCCTCATTCTCGTTCAACATGCATAATTTAATTATGTTAGCCATATAAGAAATCTTTTTGGTGCCATAACACGTGGCGGTGATGAGGCAAATTTTAGACATGTGGCCACATACATGTTGTCCGGACGCGATTTGTTTACATGCCACCGAAACATGATTGTTTCTAGTGATGCATGGCGGCATGCATTTGACCAAGTGGCATTGCTTATGCAAACTTTTGCCCAACATGTGGCTTGTTCGGATAACACCTTTATTTCATTTGAATGAAAATCTTTTCTTTAGCATCTAAAAAAGTTGACATGTGGCTCATGTCGAACGAGCCTCGATCTCGTTAAATGAATTATTTCCTTTGTTATTAATGAAATCCCCTTCTATGCAAAGCTCCGTTCAAATGACTTGCATTATTGTTACAAACCGCCATTTCTCTCATCACGAAATAATTTAATATTTTATTTTTAAATTTCTAATTACTTCGTAGCGTGGTGGGCAGAAGATTGAGCTTTAACTTTTGCTATAAGTATCAGAATCGGGACATATGCACAATTCGAAAAGCTCTGTTAGACATGCACGGTTATGGTCTCCAAGCTATATTCGATGCAAGCTGTTTTCAGGTCCATAAATCTACCGTTTTCAACTCCAATCCCTATTCAGATTATTTTATTTCCAGCCACATCCTTTAAGAGATACTTGTTTTCTTTTGGACGGCGCTAGGGTTCTCTTTTTCCTTGGAAATATAAATATTTCTCTTCCTAAACTTCCATCATCCTAAACCTTAAATTTATACTACTAGCATATAATAACGCATATACCTTGTAATATATATATATATTATAATATTCAGCAAGGTCCATTCGGGACAAATTCGTACCTGACATACACTTGGTATGGCCAATAATTTTAATTTAGAACAACATAATAGTACATGCTTTAGTATATAGACGTCACGATTTTTTTTCTGTTAATAAAATTAAATTTAAATTTTGAGCTCCCTTTGAATCTTAAGGGTAGCTTAAGTATTGGCATCAATTTCTCGAAAAACTTTCTTCTTTTTATATATATTGTAAGATTATAGATATGAGTAAAATAAAATAAAAAAATAACAGCTGGAACGACATTCTCATCCGCGGTGAGCTTCCGCACATGCGAGGACCGACAAGCCCAACTAAATGCCGCAGGCCTTGGCTTTATTAAATTGGTGAAATCTGAGTTAGGTTTAAATAATTAACACTCACGCCATTAACAGATGTAGCAGAAAAGCGGGCTAATCAACAAAAACAACCAGCAACTCAGTATCCAAGGGAATTCAGCCTCTCTTCTACATTTTGGGGCCAATTAACTAAGCTTCTCTTCCTGAGTCACCGCGAGATGTTCGATTTAAAAACGGTTATTTGAAAAAAACAAAAACAAAATTAAAAAAAAAAAGGCTCTGAGTTTTTTTTTTAAAAAAAATGACCGGAGAGAACCTTCTACCACAGAGTGTTACTCTTGCATATGGCAAACTCAGGCCTCGTGTAAAGTGTGCTCTTTCAACAAAAATTGAATAAGACTTACATTTTCATCTAGCAGACATAACTCCAACCAAACCAGGCGAATTATCTTGCACCAAAAAATTTTAAATTTAAACCTTACGAATA
>FXXK01005000.1:0-15446 GCA_900184695.1 Betula pendula | reverse complement strand
TTTAACAATTACTCATGAAGGGAACTGAAACTGTTAAATTTCTAAACTTCAATTTTTATTTTTTCAAAATACGAAGCAAATTAGGATGCAAGAAGAGAGACATTTGATGAATTTTATGCTAGTTAAATGTTATTCGACCTCTAGATTGGTCTTGGAAAGGTGTTTCAGATGAAGACATTAATTGGAAAATTTTGAGATCTCTTTCCAAAAGATCAATCAAAGTCACGCCATTGAGCAAAGCAAAACATAAAGATTGAAAAATGAAGAATGGTTAGATCTCTCCAGACTCATGAAAAGTCAATCACTTTCAACCCAAGAAGAACAAAGGGCTGGCTCTCAAGAGTACTAAGAATACTGATGACTCCTCCGATGAGGAATTCCATGACGATGAGAATGGCTATGCTTGCAAGAAAAATGGAGAAATTCTTTAAACCCAAGAATGGAACTTCAGAAATCAGAACAATAAAATCTGCGTGAGAAATTCAAGCATGATTCCAAAGGATAAAATCAAGGAAGAAGCTGACTTGCGGTAAGACAAGAACAAAAAAAAGACTACCCAATGGTGTAAAGTTCATGAATGTGGAGGAATTGGGCATATCCGTATAGACTGTGGAATTTTGAAAAGAGCCAAAGGAAAGCCTTCAACACAAACTCAAAGTGATGGTCGCTGACAAAGAAGATCCTGAAGAGACTCTTGAAGACTGGGTTAAATTATCTGGCCTTTACAGCTCATAATGATTACTGGACAAGATTGAATCATGCTACTGCCCAGATGTGAAAGAATCTTGCTGATGGATGAAGGTGAGACTAATTTGCAAGATGTCTATAATACTTTATAGAGAATTCCTCCTAAATTGCAAAAAATCGCAACAAGACATACTGTGAAAGATTAGAGGACTTGCTGTTGAAAAGATAAACTTCTAGGATGATTAGCAAACTCTGAAGCTGTCTGTAATACTCTTGAGATCTGCAGATGCTTTGTAATTGTTAGAATCAGAAACTCTTGAAAAAGAACGTATGTGATTCTAGAGCTTCAATCTAACTAAGTTCTCTAGTGAAAAACTTGCAAGATGTTGAATGGACAAAAATCCTTTTCTGATAAAAACTGGGATAGGATTTGAGTAGATATGCTTTCTTCATCCTCTAGTAACTCTTCTTCTAAGGTTATGGTTTGGTCAAGCCTAACTTAAATGCAGCTAAAAACTTTAGGGAAAGAAGGTTGCATAAGGGTTGAGGAAGCCTCTGACAACATAACTCAAGGGCTGAACCAACGTTCCTACAAAAGGCACATACCAACGCTAAATTTTGTCTACATGTCATTCATTGTTGGGTTGTTGGTATACTAGGCGCTTAGCGTTTCCAGCTCTCTCTCAGAAGCCTTCGTCAAAAAACTTTTGCTCTTAACGAAATGAACCTGAATAGCAAATCAAGAAGGTTCTGACTGACAAGTGAAACTCGATCGTGAGGAACTAGCCTGAGCTATCAAATTGTTTACCTCGAGGGCACAGCTGCAGTAAACCAGCATCATGGTAAAGAGTTTTGCCAAGGGACAAACAGGTATGGGTCAAGAAGGAAGATCAATCTTTCCTTGTAGTTGCATTCTGCTTTAAAAGTTCTCGATACTTGTCTTTGGATCTAGACAGTGGGTTGCCTCACACCAACATAGCAAACAACACTCAGACCCCAGTAGAACAAACGCGGAGACTAAGACTTATTCAAACTAAAAGAGAACGGAGAGATGCGAAGGGAAACACAACCCATATACCTCAATCTGGTGAGAAATGCAATGTTAGCAAACACCAAAGGAGTACATAACTAAGCAAAAGGATCAGTGAAACATTATCGCGCGAGGCACCTAAACTTCCATCACAAAAAACTCACAAAATATTAAGCATATGGCAAGGCCTAGAATACGCGCAATAGACTGAAGAGTATTGGTAAGTCATGTTAGCAGATACGAAGAGTATCGTAGTGATCACTTTGTCCAAGTGTTATGCTCAAGAGTAGCGAGGAAATACAAATTGAGATGGAGAGAAGAGGGGAGGGTGCGGGGCCGGCCAGCTTAGTGTAAGAGAAGAGATGGAGAGGATTTTGAAAATGAAACGTAGAAGGAAGAGAGTAGAGGTAAGAGATATAAACAACGTAGGAGACGCCCATGAGAGAGGCTCCGTTGTTACCCAACTCCTATCAAATCAGGCTGGCCTCCATTACCAGGGAACGCGCGACGGTGGTTGCCCAAAGTACAGGTACCGTATCGAGGTCATAGTGGCTAGTGCGCAGGGACAACCCGGCACGTCGAGTACAGCCACTGTACCACTATATATAGAACACAGATTTGGCCAAAGGCATGCTATTTATTTTATAGCCTTCTTATTAGAAAAAAACTAGACGAAGTTGATCACAAGGATAAATATAGCAGAAATGAGATAATTTCTCTCTGAGTGGCGCGACACTGTCAGCTATTGGCAAGAGACTAATCACAAGAGCAACTTCATCACAGGAAACTCACACCACAAGGAGTCTTTTTACATTGAGTCTCTAAGATGCAATGAATATAGTGAAAGATTACTGATGAATTCTAGGATCTATGCAGATATGGAAAGCCTTATTAATTGGGACTCAAATTCTATATGTATAGAGAATGCTTGACACACTTATAGGCGCTGCTCATGGTGAAGAATGGTGAGATTGTACATATATCATAATTGTATTGTATATAGATGAAAGAGCATTTGATATGTGACTAAGAGATCATGGGACAAATTACTCTGAGAGGTAAAAGTCGGATGCACATCGATGGATCAAAAGCGAGCGAAATGACTCTTCTAGTATAGTCTGCACATTCTATCTCAAAGTATATGTGTCCAGAGTGATACCACTCATCCAAGACTTAGCTCTCCCCCTCTTTCAAGATTCTGGTATTGGCGACAGAGTGAGAGCGACCAGTGTGGAGTGACCTCGTGTATTTCTCTGCGAGAAAACTCGATGCTGTGTCTATCTTGTAGCTATTTCTACTTAATAGGTCAAATAAGCTCTTGACGCAACATGATAAAGCAAAAACCTAAGTATTGTTTTCTTTTATTTTCTTTCTTTTTAGTTTCTCTCTTTTCTGTCTAATTGTCATATGGAATAAGCCAAGAAGAAGCAGCGCTAATATTATCACAACAGAGTAGGGAACGTAGGATAGTTCTTATGTGAGAGAGCAAGGATGATATTCTACACTTGAATCTATATATGACTGTGTCGGAGTAATAGACGAGCCATGACCAAACGATATCCTACCATGGGATGTTCCTTTATCTACAAAATGATGCAAGTCAGCTTCGATTAACTCATTTTATGGACAATCGGGGTAAGGACAAGAAACATGAGCTGACATGAATGGTTCAATTGTGTCCATCTAAGATCAATAGTTGAAGTTTAGGATTTGGCCTGAGAAATGCAAAAGGAAACTCCTTATATGCATATAATGAAGAAAAGGTAGAAACAGTGTGACACTAGTCCAAATAATATAAGGCCGCTTTCGAGTATTGGAAACACCTATACGATGAATTGTCAGAATCCATAGAGTTACTCGATATAGAGAGAAAATTTTCTAGAAAGGGAAAAAATTTCTCTAGATGCTAAAAGTGATAAGAAGATCATTGTATTCTTGGGCATACTCTTCACCAGCAGATAGCCCGACGCCCCTTCAGAGCTTTATTCAAACCAAGAATTATATAGAGAGCATAAAAACTGCTCACTGAGAACTAAGGAACATCTAACTATAGTATCTGGTCTTTGTTTTGTTTCCTAAGATGCTATCTTTTTGTTTGTTATTTGTAATGCCGAATTAAGCCAGGACGCGGAGAGCAGAGGTTAAGATATACAATTGGACACATGATAGAATAAACTATCTATAGCATAGAGGATGATAGCAAATAAGGATCACGATAAGTCCATTGCATAAAAGGATGCGCGCTACAAGTGAGAGAGAATCCACACTCCATCACCAACTAGCCTCATTCTATAGAAGCTCATACTCACATCTGCTACTGCACATACACAGCAATCCTGGTTTGGTAAGAGGTCAGCCAATTGGTCTGTCGGGTGGACATCTCTCACAGGTAAGACTCCTTACTACCAGCTCCATATAAGACCGTTCACGCATAGGAACCTTCTCACGTATCGACGGAGAGATGTCAAGCCTGAATCTGACTAGATCCCAAACAAGCCATATCTGTCGGGCATGGACAGAAGGTACTTCGGACCTTATTTCGAAGAACAGAGTGTTGCATGGCAGACGTTTCTATCTTGCACTAATAGCTCATGTATGTATCATCTTCTTGCAACCCTGAGAAGCCTAAAAGTAATGGGTAGAGGAGCCGGCTGGAGAATGATGACATTGCTCGATCTCAAAATCCTTAAATTGCTGCGATATGCACGAGGCCATGCAACTAGCCAAGTCAGCTTACTAGCTACCGTCAAGTCGCGATCGGGTCTGTTGAGTCTCTCGAAGTTGCACTTCATTTGCTCTACGACTCATCCCAAGCATCAGATTTGTTACCAACATAGAAATCCAGAGACACTCCGAGTCTGATTACCGACTACAAATGGGGTGCGTCTTCCGACCCAAGTCAGCAATACTGAGACTGAGTATGTACCCGACTAACAAAGGCTCCTTAACGTTGATAGTTTTGCTATCATACGTGCGTGATGCTAACCATCAAAGTCTCCCAGAGAGAAATAAGTATCTATGTTCTCTCGGAGATGAATACTCTTTGCAACCAGTTGCTCGACTGGATATACTCAGTACGGGAGGTTAGCGCTCTCTAAATCAAGTCAGAGTACATTGATAGTGACTTTCTAGGATCTATTGATATCTTATATGAATTCGGGACAGTTACAGAGTGAGCACCATTCTACTAAATGAATGCTCTTTTCATGCCGCATAGGAGTCCTTGCAGTAAAGTATAATACGAAGCCGGCGACCTACCAGATTTATCATAGCATCCTTTGTCTATCCAAGATCATATAATACGTAGCTCGGAGCAAGAAGCACATCCTGTCCCCATATAAACGCGACATCCAAGCGCTGTCTTCCTTGGATCTCAATGCGAGAGTCCGCGTTCTCACTCAGCCGAGTACGTACCATGCTACTGTGTCTACACTCCTCGATATCTCCAAATTTCTAACCAAATCTGCGAGCGCTGGCATCCTGAGGTTTGGGACAATGTAAAATCTCTTCAGGCAAGAATCGTTGTACTTATAAATCCGTACAGAGCAACATAAGGTTTGAGGGGGGGTCGCGAGCAATCGGGAGGTGTGGAGGGGGCATTGTTTTCGGCGCGGTGCCAGTGGAGTCTCTGAGTGCGGCGCGCGAGTGGCAAGTTCTCCAATGAGGAGGTGGAGAGACGTGGAGTGTTGAGAGTGGGAGTGGGAGTGGGGATGGCGAGAGGTCGAGGGCGGTATTCTGGTAGGATGTTCCTTCCAGCACGATATCCATAGCAACTTTTCTCCTAGGACAACGTAATCCTTTCTACATCTCCACTCGGAGAAAGACAATTAATATGCTCTGGGACTTGTGTTAAACGGTTTGGACTTGATGGTGTGACGGAACCAGTAAATGCACTTTATCATCCCTTTAATTCACTAGTGTGAAAATGTAGGCTGATTCTCCCTTGGACCAGTGTTGACCAGACTTTATATCGAAGTATGATTGGAAGTCTCCTTTTCTTACTGCAAGAGGCCTGATATCTCTTTCAGTGTTGGGTTTGTGCCTTCGATATCAATCTAATCCCAAAGGGAATCTCATTCTCACTGCAGTTAAAAGGATCATTCGATTATATCAATGGGACTGTTCAATTATGGGGATTTCAGTACTCTAGAGATACCAATAGAGCTTGTCCGGATACTTCGATGCTGACTGGGCAGGAAATGCTGTGATGATCGAAAAGCACCTCCGGACCCCCCCATCCGGAGGGCTGTTTCTATGTTGCGTACAAATTCTGGGTAGCTTGGATGAGTCGTAAGCAAATTCGTATTCTCTCTCTCCCACAGCGGGGGCTGAGTTACATAGCTCTGGCAGTTGCTGTACGCAATTAATATGGCATGAAGAAGCTCCTCAGGCCGATTATAACATACTCATGGCACAATGATCATCTATTGTGACAATTACCAGCGCCATCAACATCTCCAAGCGAATCAGTTCAGCACTCCGCACCAAGGCACATTGAGCATTCGACATCATTTCTTCGGTGATTAGGTCGAATCTAAGTGTGACTATCTCTTGACTTTGGTTTCCACCGACAACCAATGGCTGACCTCTTCACCAAACCTCTTTGGATGGTTCTCAGTTTGAGTTTCTTAGAAAGCCTGATGGTGGTGTGTGATATTCACTGAACCATCTTTATCACATGGCTAGGATAATTTTGCATCTCCTTCGTATTTTTATTCCTAAGGCATTTACTATTTCCTCTTCTTTTACTTTTCTGCATTACAAAAAAAAAAAAAAAAAGAAAAAAAAAAATGCCAAACCTAGTTTGCCTCTTTTAGTTGTTACTTTTCAATCCTTGGTTAGAAGTGCAGGTTTTTTCATTTTCTTGGAATTTCTTTGCCAATTAATTCTCTTGGATGTACTCTGCTCTTACATTATCTTTTGGTTGTGAGCTTCCTTAATGCCATGCCAATACAATCTTTTTAATGATCCTTCATTTTATCTCCATTCAAGTAGCTGTGGCACATTTATCTTCATGCCTCTATCTCAAGCACACGATTTCATATCTAGTACATCTGACTTGCATCATTTTAGAAAAGAAACATCTTGTGAGGAACGTTTGTCTAAGCTTTTTCGGTCAATTGACCATTTGCTAGTTGAACTTAGGACCTAAAAACTCCTACGTTCCCTCTGTTGTGATAAAGCTCCTTGGTATCACAGACACAAAAAAAAAAAAAAAAAAAAAAAAAAAAAAAAAAAAAAAAAACAAAAAAAAACAAAAAAAATGTGTCTTTATCTTGCTTCAGCTTTGTCCTTATAGAAATAGTCAGTGACCAAATCATTGCGGAAATAGACGATCACTAATGGACTCTGCTTAAAACTGTGCCTAAACTCAGGGGGAGTGTCTTGGATGAGGGTATCTAGGCCCTAGTATCCCAAAAATAAGGTTTGACTTTTGACCTGATGTGCTCTGACTTTTGACCTGATGTGCTCTGACTTTCCTCCTCATAAGATGTCATTCTCTTCACATATCATGCTCATTAGTTTTATCTTTTTATGACATCACCCACTACACATGAGCATGTTTTAAGTGGAACACATTCTTCTTGTATTTGATATAATCTATCGCTGATCCATTCATCTCTTCAATTTCATGCATCTTTAAGCTCTCATTAAGATCTTTTGGAGTTTAATTGCTTGGTAGTACCCTAGTGAATTAGTGTGAAAAATTCTCCATGAATATGACCAACTCTCTTTCTTTCTTTTTTTTTTTTTAAAAAAAAAAAAAAAATCGTGAAATTTTTTTTTGGGGAAGGCCTTCGTACGTACGGGCACATGCCTCGTACGGACGGGTGGCCCCTCGCGTCCGGACGAGCTTATAACTCGTCCGTACGCGCTCTGGCCCGACTGCCTTATAATTCTTCTTCTCTTCTTTCATTTTTCAAATCATCTCTCCTTCTCTACCAAGCCGCCGCACCTCCTCTTCTCTTCCTCTCATTTTTTTTGCATCTTCACATCTGGTAAGTGTAATTCATTCCTTCTCATCTCCATTCTCTCTTGCATCTCCCTTGCTCTGCTTAAGTTTTTTTTGGGTGTTGTTGTTTATTTTTTTTGTTTTGCATTCTCTGTTGATTGGGTTGCTTGAATCTCTAGACTTATGTCTTTCTCCCTTTGGTTGGGTTGTTTGCTATGGGGTGTCTCCCATTATTTCCTTATGTATTTTAGGCGAATTTCATATTTGGGGTATACCTTGTTCATGCTTTCAATTTTTTATGCCTACCAAGTGTTTGCTATAATGCCCCAATGAGTTCCTTATCTTCTTTTCTCCAATTTTATTCATTGTTTTTCACTACACTCCCTTTCTAATTACATTTGGGTGAGTTTTGGCAGAATATGGCAGGTGGAGGATCAAGTTCTAAGAAGTTACCCGTTCACTCCGCTTCCAAAAGTCAAAAGCGCAAGGAGGTTTCTACGGCTCCGGAAGCTGCTCGGGACTCTCCTGATTCTATTATGTCTGGTCCGGAAATTGGATTTCGTTTCCGTAGTAAGTCTGCATCTGAGACATTCTATCAACGCTTTGAAGATAGAACCGTCATGGCCGAACGTGCTGTGAATTTCTCCGACCTGCATGATGAGGATTTTGGATTCATTCCTCGGTTGTTTGCTCAGCGGCAGTGGAACTATTTTGTTCTTCCTCCCGCTCGTCCCTATGTGGAGCTTGTTAGAGAATTCTATGCCAACATCAAGAGCTTATCCACGGATCCTCTTCGGCTCATCACTTTTGTTCGTGGACACGAGATTGAAGTCACTGAAGAACTTATTTCTTCAATCACCGGTATTCCTCAAGTTCCGGATCCTGGATATCCGTTTCCTACTTTGGAGTTTCCTTCCAAAACGGACATGTATCAAGTGTTCAGTCCGGCGTCGGCGGCACTCCATCGACGTCAGTATGGCAGAGAACTTCCGCTAATGAATTGATCGCTTCTGCCATTCATCTAAGACTGTATACAATCTTAACGTTATTCAGCACTCCTGGCTCCGCAAGCTGCTTGCCTCGGTAATCTGTCCGTTTTATTAAAACCTAAGCGTCATCAAAAATTATTCTCTTTTATGTCCCCCTCTCCCCATGTGATTTCAATTCAATTACCTGACCCCTCGGGGAACCAATAATAATGCTACGGCGACATAGATTTGTTAGTTGTAGTAATGCTCATTTCTTGACGGATGTCGTTCCTTTTGTACTTTCTGTCACTTGGTCGCTGCCTACTCGGATGCTCTAATTGTCTATAGATCAACATTCGATGAGAAGAGCACCTCTCCCCCATTCCTCAAATTTGGCAGCCATACATCATCACCGCAATATTGTGAAGCACATTAATATATCCTGACCCCGGTACATCTGGCTCTGAACCTCGAATTGTATGTTCTTCAATTCCCTAGGACATACCATTTATCCTCGAGCCTACTGTTCGCCGCTTATACATATTGAATACAATTTATGTAATAGTTTCGAAGTCATTATCAGCAAGAACCATGATGAAATTGCGAGAACAATAATTTCCTTGGTTTAGAATAGCCACCGCATACTTCCACTTATCCACATCTTTTATATCCAATGATATTTGGATCCTCTATAAGCGTGCTTCAAGCCGTTTCTATGTTTCTCCAATCTATGGCATCCTCTTATGTCTTTCAGCTAGGAAGTCCTCTTCATTCTCTTTAGAGCAATTCTGATCAATGGAACAGTCTTAAATTCTTCCTCAGTGCATGTTATCCGCCACCCACCGGAATGACTTTTTCCTAGTTCCTTATGGGGTACGCTTACCCATGACCTTCATGATCTGGCTTTGGGAAAAACGCAGTGCATTGGTTATCATCTAATCGCTGCTCATTCCCCATAATCCTAGTCATTTTTGTCAGTGGCACGTAATTGGGCACAGACTCTATCACGGAGAAGAAGTCACTACAGAATTGTGTACAGGCTGTTATGAGGAATCTTCATCCATAGAGATATTTCTAACAACCTGGAATTGGGAGTGCGCTGTCCTTTACAGAAAACAAATGGATAGTCCAAGAAGATGAGAATTGTGTAGTGGTGCTAGCTGCTCTTCTGAGTCCGTCAGCTGCTGTATAGATCCTTATAGGCTGTCCTCTTTTGTATATTCGGATACCCCCTTTAGGTTTTCTTATCGTCCACCCCGCTGACCGAAAGGTGGGAGAATTTATTGGAGTTTGTTGTTGAATTGCATTTATATCTTCATTATGTGTTTATATGGTATTTGCTTCTGTAGAGCATATATTGTTTAGCGTGAGGATTCATTGTGAAAAATTGTATTGGTTAAAACTTTGATATTTTGTCATCGAATTAGCCAAAAGGGGGATGTTTGTTAGTATTTTGTTGGTTTCACTTGAGCGAATTCGATTGTCAAAGTATTATATTGTAAAATTTGCAACTAAAGAATATACTATTGTATTATTTAAGATAATTATTGATGTTGTTCTGTTATTTCCCAAAAGATCTCAATTAATTCCTGCTCGTCAATCAGTGACGGACGAGATCATATGGACAGTACTAGCTCTGTTCCTCCTTAATCCGTCCGCGAAGTCAAGTCATGAAACGGGATCGATTGATCCGAAGACTATGACATGCTCGTCTCTATATGCCTTCGTCGCGCTGCAATCCTGAATAGCTTTGGCTAAAACCACTTTACGGTGGCCGTGAAGAACTTTCGAGAGTCTTCCAGAGTTCACTCGTTCTCCTTAAATTCTTTCGTCTGTCTAATCCGTGTTATAACCGTGAAACGTGAAGAACTTTGAAGTTTCCAGATCACTCGGTCTCCTTATATCTCGTCTGCAAATACCGTACGATTTAAACGGGAACGTGAAGAGAGGCCTTGAAACGATTCCAGATATATTCACTTCGCTTGCTGCCAATCAACGTCTGCACCCCTATGTAGTTGGAGGACGTAAAGTGTTTTTCAAAGTTCCAGAGAGGATCGTCGCGTTCTGCCCGAAGCTCGTCGGGTGCATTATTGACGTCTACATGCGATACGAACGGAAGTTTTGTCTGGAATATTGGTTCATTTAAAGTCTCCAGATATGTGTCTTTCTGCTTTATACGCCGTCGCAACCAGTCGGCGGACAGAAGTTACTTTTTTCTTGCTCGTGCTATCTGTGCGGTCTTTCGCACCTAGATGCGTTGTTTACGGATATCGATTTGATATCTGTATCTGTCTCTGACGTCCCGAGCCTGTTGTTTCAAAGACAAATGCCATTGCGTTGCCCTGCAGTAATCCAGATACTTAGGTATTTCTTGAATCAGCGATTTATTATACTAGAGGTCTTCTAATAGGCAGATACTGAATGTATCACTCTTTTGCATATATCTCTAAGAGTTTAGAGTGCATAATTTCCTTTCTATTTGTGCCTATGAGTATAGTTGTATCATCTTCTGTGAGATATAATGCCCTCTCAGAGTTTATGTTATGGTATCACACCATCTTGTCTTGCTACCACTCTTAAGCTCACTACCGTAATGATACCGCCGATATTAGGTTTTATTATTCTATCTTCATTTGACTATGACCTATTTTTCCCAGGAAGGGTATGGGGGAGGATGTCTAAATACGCAATAATAAACGTTTAATGAATAAAATATAACCGAATCCGGACTTCTGAGTTTATGTTTATTATTATTTTTAATCATTTCTTTTAGGATACGCAAGCGTATGGTCTACGTTGTCTTTATTCTTGTAGTACAATGGAGTGGTTCTACTCAACATCAAGGTTTTGTAAGTTAGTATGAAAATCTACCTTAGTAATATTATTCTTCAATTACTATCACGTGCAATTGATTTTCCTTTGGTTGAGCTAGCCTGCTTCGGTAGTGGTTCCTTACTTTTGTAAGAGTTCTTCTAAAAGGTTTTTACACTTCGTAACAATAAATATGTTGTGTTTATGTTACATTTTTGTTGCTATTAATCAATTTTAATTAGATATTTTTAGTGTGTTGCGTTAATTTTAAGTTATTTCGGCAGATAATTATGGGTTGACTAAATACACTCTTCAACCTCCCCATTCTTAGTTATAGTAGATTACGAGTTTTGGATAGTTCTGTTTTTTTCACTGTTTCATCGACCAAATAAATATTATAATAATCCCATAATTTTTAATTAATTCTTCGCGCCACATTGTTATATATCGTATTTCCAAATCATTCCGTTGTATGGTTATTTCCACGGTTTTGATAGGAAACCACTCCCATAAACGAATCTTGGATGTAACCTTATAAAATTTCTAATTTAAAATAATTGATAGGCCACCACCATTTAATCCTGCCAACATCATTACACATGGCGGCCAAAGAAATTTTCTGGTAAGAGCTCGCTCCATTTCCCCAAGTGAACTATTGAATAGAATTCTATGTGATACACGTCTATGCTCATCTTGGTCGAACTTTAGGTAACTGCTTGCGGTGTTTATTTCCCACCACACTATGCTTCTGATCTGGATTCCTCATTCCTGTGACTTTTAGCCCAGGGAATCACGCGGCTCGCACTTTTGTTACCTGCTTCACGATATCAAGAGCTAAGATCTAAATATTTATACTCACCTTAGCAAGGAATGAAAAAATATATTAGATTCAATGGCCCACACACCCCTCTGCTACGGCCGGATCCCAGTTTTCTATATTTACCTTTCCGCTGCGGTCTTGATTTTCGCTCTTCTAGCAAGAACCGAGAAACTGCAAGAAGGTGCCATGCCATAAACTTACCTCTTACCATTTACTGCCAACAACGATACACCTAGTTATCATACCGTCCAATGAGGCTCAGTCTCACTACATTATCTAAATCCTGATACTCATTCAAACACGCTTCTCTCCGCCTTTACCCTACACACGTACCAACGACCCATTCACGAACCCTACTAGTGTGGGTTCTAGCAACACCACCCACCTCTTTCGCCCAAATACTTGCCGTCGGAATACTTCGGTCCTTATGCTCTCTCCCTCCCTGCCGCGGCGATTAACCATCCTGCGCAGCGATGTTTAATCGTAATGCCTGCAAGACTGGTTTCCGCGAAGACTGAAAAAAGAAGACATGTTTTCTGATCGACTTGCCCCAAGGAAAAAGACGTCCTTGATGGCAAGGCTATGGTACGAGTAACATAGACAATGTTAACAGCTACGCAAACACCATGTTATTCTTCGTTCTCCGCCATGGTCTTCCGGAACCTGGCGTTTCAACTTAGATATCGAGCGAGCTAATATTATCGGATCGAAGCCGGTTTGACCAGGCTGTGAGGGACAACGATGAAGAACTTGGACAAGGCGCCTGCATTTCAAAAACGTTGGGTTTAGAGCCAAGATTAGCTTTGTGAACGAAAGACAGGCGCACGTTTCACATGTCGCTGCAAACGCTGCAACTTCCCTTGCCATTGTGCAACGCCGGATCCTATCGGGTTCCGTCTTGCAGTATGAAAATATATATGTACTTCAGATAGCTGATAAGGCGAATCTGCCAGTGTTTGTTAAGTGGGGAAGCAATATAGGTGCCATAGCTACATGTTCCTTAAGTTGTTAACTTATAGGCCTAATGGATAATGTGACCCATCCGTTTCCTTTATCCAGGTACAGTTAGCACCTGTTCCATCCACCTACCTAACCTGGATCAAAAGTAACAACACCCACAAGGTAAAATTTATTTTTTTTTCAATTCTACTCCTTCCTCCATCCCGCTTTTGGTGTAATTTTCTGCCTTGTCTCTACCTCCAGATATCAATTTCTCCACTTTAGGGACTTGCTTCATTCCTCGTCGTATGTGTCATGTATTTCTGAGAGGGGAGAAAAAACAAGATAGGAATTTGGACGTCTCGGGAGGTGTCAGTTATACTTATATAATTACATATCGACTCATGGAATGCCTCGTCGATTGTCAAGACCATAGTGGGTTAAAACAGATCTTTGCAAATAAAAGAAATAAAGCATTATTTTGTCTAATATTTATTTTGATAGTTGGGTCAGCTTTTATCTATGCCATCACTTATGGTCCATAAAAATAACAACAAGTCAGAACAAATGTCAATCCACTAATTAAGACATTAAGCCATCACAAGCAGTAGATATTTTCGTGTCTGCAAGTTCCTCAGAAAAAAGCAGGTAAGGTTGGACAGGATTTCTTTTTTTTTATAAACAACAAATATCCACCCATTTTCTGTAATACTATACCCCCCTACCACAATAAAAAAGTTATAGATATAATACAAGATGACATGTAGTTACCACCATATTAATTCATATGTGCAATTCCAGTGTTGGGTAGATGAACCCCTAATTCGCCCGTCGCAAACGCAAACCATCTAACAGCCAATATTAACATCCCGCGATTATACAGCCGGTGCAATGATACTTTATTAAGACGATGCAGTCTACTCATGAATAGAGGGCATCAGAGTGACATATAATACAAATACCAGTTTCACTTGCGTTACGATTCAAATAGAAAACCTCTATTCTTAATTGTCCTATTTATATATTCCTGCTGATTGTATCTGGTTTCGAAAATAGTTAGCTCTATAGTGAAATTATTTAAGAAAGTGATAGAGTATACAAATGTTGAAACAGCACTTGCGAATCTATATCTACGAAGTTATAGGTGACGATTATACAAACCAAAATCTACGCCGATTAAATCTTTTTCGATACTAGCGAAGACCACAACACTATACGCAATATATATATTTGTTGAAACCCCCATATTTGATTTCATAATACATCGTAAACCAATCTCTATCAATATGGATCATTAATAATTCACATCAAGGGGGGTTTATTACATACACTAGTACCTCCTCGATATTTAACCATAGGTACTAATTAATATTTGTAAAAGCTTCCAAAATCTTAATTTAAAATACTTCAATTGAAAGTGTTAATATACTTTAATAAAACATGTCGAAATTATCTGTTTTCCCTAACTCGTTACAAAAATCTTATATATCAAGGCAAACTTTTAAGATAGTATAATTCTGATGCTAAACCTAATGTATGCTGGTTTTTGTTCACTTGCCCGTGGCTATTTTACGTTTCACTTTAGACTATTAGGTTTACTGTCATTCTACTTCTGCCATGATAGGTTTTAAGCTTTTGTCACAACTCAATTAAATCAAGACTGTCTAACTCTTATAAGCATTCTATCCCAACAATTTGTTTTTTTTTTATATAATTAGAAGCACCCTCTAATTACTACATCATTCGTCCACTTTAGCTTATTAATCATGCAAGTTGAATATTGTCATTGCTGCATGCAGGAAAACATAAATCTCACCGCTGACGATTGTTTCATTGTTCGTGTCCGATTTCTGTTCTCTATGTGTGCTATTCGTTATCGGCTAGTCTGCGGTTGTGTCAATAATGAAGGAAGAAGAGCAAATATGAGATGAGATCACATCAGAGGTTGACCAAGTATGATACAACCGAAGGTGAGAAATTATGTGTTTTATGTACCCAATAATATCCCCACTCAGATTTGATTTTTTGCATATAACTTCTTTAAATTTATATATTTCCTAATGTTATATATTCATGTCGCATCATATGTGTAATTTAGTCTTTCTTACTATTATACTCCATCCAGGTTATTTATTAACCGGTTTTTTGTAGAATAGCGTTGCTTTATTATGTAATCTTTACTATCTGTAGAGTCCTGCTATGATTCGTTTTGTATATAGTGCTACATATCTTGATAAT